>CM043015.1:171001138-171085088 GCA_023690525.1 Holotrichia oblita | reverse complement strand
GCTGCTCTTGAAATACTTCTACTGGCTGAAAAATGCGCTTCCTAAAATCTCCAACACTATCTGATGATGTTTAGTATACAAGATCTTCCATACTACGCCGCAAATATAATACTGAGGAGGAAAAATATGTGACTAATAGTATTTGCTCTTTTTTCAAATATGATATCGGTTTCTTTCAATTGTGCACGATTTTCGAAAAAGGCATTTATAATTTCCAATATCTTAATACTTTCTACATTCTTAACTACAAACATTCTAACTCATTCAGAAAGTAATAAATAAGGATTTTGTACTAAACTTAGCCTGTGAAGCGTCCCTGTTAATGATCCAAACATAATTGGCCATCATATTAGGAACCATTTGCCTTGATACCTCTTTTCCATAACTAACATCTCTTGATACAAATATTCCCCTTGTTCATTACTCACTGCGCTAAAAATTTTCCTATACGAAATCTAGGTGCGAGTGCAAAAAGGACATATTACAACCCAAACGTTATAAGATCGATGAATTTTCCGCCTTTCAATTTTACAAAAACCCGTAATATTTTTGAATGCTTGTCAAGCTGGATTCTTCAGTGGATTTAATACTTCCTCAAATATTTCGTCGTTGATGATCATATTTGTAACCCTAAAATTATTGGTTCTTTAATTTTTGCGTCGCTAATTTTAGTCGCTAACTTCTGTTTTAAGTACATGAAACCAGAAGTATTGTCCATTGCTTTAACGAAATTTTAATTTATGAATCCTAGTTTAATATGTATCGGAGGTATTTACACATTTTCAGTATTACACAATGTGCTGTGTTTCGCACTTTCCTGTCTAGGAATGTATGATTCGCGTTTAGGCCAGAGAGAGAAAAAACTTGTGTATGTTGTGGTGTTCTAAAAATCGTGTTTTTCATGTGCGGAAAAAATTCAGTCATTCAAAATTGTAAGATCTGAAGACCTTGAAAGAAAATGCACTATTCGATTATCAAAGAACTCTTCCAAACGAGCAAGCGTTTGTTTAGTCGTATGTGCTGGAGCATTGTCTTGTTGGAAAAATCCTTCTGTAAATTCTTTATCATCTAACTGATTAATAAGGGGTTCTAATAACTAATTTCGGTATCTCTTAGCATTTATTAATCCATTAAAAAAGTGGGTGCAATGATTCGCCTTCTTGACAACGCAAGCCAAAGAGCAATTTTTTGGTGTTTCCACAAATTTATGAGAATTTTCTGTCGATCATATATATTCTTGTATTTTGTCTATTTTTATCTAAATATCTCGAACGATGAGCCTTATCAGTAAAGAAACATTTCTTAAAAACATCATCGTTATTGAAGTTACTCAAGAAACATTGGAAGTACTCGGTTCTTCTATTATAATTAAACTTAGTAATTTGCTAACCATATCTTGGCGTGGCTTATGCAATTTTGCATTTAATTTAAATCATAAGAAAAGATTTACGCACTGTATTTACCATTGGACGATTAAGTGAGCCCGCTCTAAAATATCTTCTGCATTGAATGTGGTAAGTATCGAGCATGTTTATATAATGTATTTTCCAACTGCCAATTAATAAGCAATATTTTTAATTTTTTTAATATAGCGCCCCTGAGTATACATGTATACGCCAAGAAATACTTAGGTGTTAAAATTGACCATGTTTAATTATACTCAACAGGACCGAGCACTCATTGAATCGACATAATTTTATATCTTTGTTAAGAACAGTGTGGCATGTTCTAACTGATAATTGAACTTCTTGCAATGGTTTCGCAATGGATTTTATTGGTGGGTTTTCTATTCAATACCGAACATCTTCAATACAATTCTGCAATTCTTTTTAAGCGCTCCACCCCCGGATATGCGAGGTACTTTCCCCGTTCCAATATGCGCCACAAAATGCTATGGAATCTACCGTTTGTGACCTTGCCTTCGTGTATGAGCCGACCCCCAGTCGTAATGGAGGTGGGTAAGGTTGTAAAGAAAAAGATGCCGATTTTGAGTAATCCACCAGCAAAATTCTATACAACTAGGAAAATCTGGATATGATATGGGCATAAGTCATTACGTTTAGTCTTCTTGAAACTTGCATTTGTGATATATTAAATTAAACAGATATAACATAGCTATCACCAAACGCCACAACTTTGATTGATTATTCGGGACAAGTGTTTCGAGAACGCATGTTATATCTGTTTATTACGAGCCCACAGTCCTTGAATCACTCGTATCTTAAATTGTGTAGATACACGACAAACAAGTCAGGATTATTATCAAATCCTCTCAGTATTATCTCATTGTTCAGTACTTGCTGCACACAGAAAAGTGTTTACTAAGAGCAAGTAAGACTTACTCCTATATAAGCAAGAAAGTATTGTTTTCTGTGAAATATTTCATTTTCTTGGAAATCTAAAGATATATTTTCTTGAACCAAATAACTCTCCATTCAATCGCTCCGCGTCAATATAGGTACTACTTATACGGTGTACGATAACTAAAAGTTTAAAATCAAGAAATTTTTTGCTTGACCTTAGAGATTTTTTAAGAAAAATATTTACTGTTGCGAAGAAAAGTCATCGTCTTGTGTCAAATAAGTATTCTTGTTCCATGAAAGAACTTACTTTTCTGAAGAAAATGAATGTAAGAAAGTCAACTTTCTTGGCCTTAGAAAACACTTTTCTCAATGTGTTTCGGACGTTCAGTAGAGGCGACGGTTTTGAAAAAGTTCCGTGATTACATAGGCAGTTACACTCAGTAGAAAACTCGTCGGTCTGGTAGTCGTCGATTTGGAAATCTCATTCCACATTATCGAGCAGCTATTACTGAATTTCCATCACAACAACCGTAAATGTTATGAATCTCGGCGTACTCTCGCGTTATAAAACTAAATAGTAGTACTATTAATCAGCGCAAACATAGAAAGAAACTTTATGGTGCGGTTTGACTTGCAAGCAAATAAATTACGTAGTAATGTCACATACATATTAACGTTATATACTTAACGAAGATTTTCTATGACATGATCATCAAGTATGCAAATAAAATTGTTATTGAATCTGGAACTTTATTATTTATTTCAAAAGAATCAGTGATTCTAAATTAATGTAATTATAACAAATCCACGGTAATTTCCATGTTAAATTGTAAAGTGACGAAAACTGAACATGCATAGTAAAGGATGAAATGCGGTACAATCCTTAGAAGTAAAAGGAAAGCCTTTAACTATGCAAGGTAGCAGTTATTACAGTTATAGATGTTAATGTTGAAATTAACGTAATTTATTTGAGCAAATTATTTCCGTTCTTAAATTCTCTAAGTACGGTCAAGCGATATATCTTGCATTCATTGCATTGAAGCCGCAACTTACTCTATTTATGCACTAGCCTGTACCCGGTCGTTAGGTGTTTATATGTAAATTAATACTCGATGGTGTATTAATTATAGAGAGGATTAAGGTTCAGGTTAATTTTTTAAATCCACCGTACTAGTAAAGTATGTTTCAGGTTAAGTTCGCTTAACTCTTAGTTATCAACACATAAATTTCAAGGTATTTAAAATTTCTATTATAAGCGAATAGCGAAAGGAAATGGAAACAGCTGGCACTGTTTAATACTTTATTACAATGTAATGCTGTTAAATAACAATCATAAGTAAAAAAGTAAAAAAAGTATTACAAATGTCGGCACTTTTGATTTAGACAAGATATTCAACTATTTCCTGTTCGAAGAGAACTAATCGTTTCAAGAATGCCTAATGTGAAACAAGCACTGAACTTTATGTTATAAATCACAAATTATCGAAAAGGATGAATTTCCATTTAATTGAATAATAGGCAGCAATGGCATGCGGCACGTTCTGGATATTTCCATGACCAGCAATCGCTAACTACTTAAATACTATAGCTTTGATTTTCTCTGGCGTTAGAGTCTCCTGCTGTACCTCTTAAAATAGATTAGATAGACAGATTAAGTTTTGCAGTCACCACATATATGTAGCGTTCTGTTTGACTCAGCTTCCATATCCTTTTGAGATAGTATCTCAGAAAACAATGATCAGTTGGAAAGCCCGTAATCGAGTAGTTACTTGTTGCTATTTTGCAAGAAATTTATACATTTTCACACGATTTTGCTCAGGTATTATTCTTCCAAGAGGAACACACTTTCTTTTTGCTTCCCACCGTTGAACCTATTTCCTGAATGGGCTTTCAGAAACGCCAAAGGTTCTAGATAGATGTTTGCTCCTATGTTGCATTTGCTGTATTTTCGGACGTATATTTTTGCCTGAGGAAGCTCATTGAAGATAACAACAATGCTTTTGAGATATGGGTGTTCAGATCCTGATGTCCAACTTCACTCTTTTATCCGTCTAGGATCCGTATATATGTACCACACAGATGATCGATTTTCAAACTTTGGTCCACTGGAATCCTATTCCTAACGTCTAAAAATAACAGCATCAATGGCTGATGTGTCTATGGAATTCTAACTCCTTTTAGAATCTCCTAGAATTTTTAGGTATCCGATTGAGTGGCCTATTGAAAATGATATGATAATCTTAATCAATGTGTGCTCAGAACAATATTTTTGACTAGTACATGTTATAGATGTTAGCTTTAGTAGGATTTCTATTGAAGCCAAAATGGCAGATGCATTTCCTATGACAAGTTTTGTGCAACGATATATTGTTATTGGTTCACAGCTAGAAGAAAACCAAACTCAAAAAATTATTACAACATAAATGTAAGGAAATGTTGGAGTTCATCTCTTATTCGTACGTCTCCCATGTTGAAAATGGGAAATGCCTTTATTCCTATGATATCTAAACAGATAAGCTGTTGTAATTTCTGTCATTTGATTTGTCTCATCTTCTTTTGTCGATTTCAAGCCAACATATTAGAAAGCAGAGATGTGCATGAAGCATATGACTATCTATTATATAATCATTTCATTTTAACTGTTTTTAATTGTTCTAGTCAGACATTTGGCTTCAGTGAAGTATACTAATTGAGAGAGAGAATATTTCTTATACTCCTACTGCTATTTTATACTGAGTCCTACAGCCGGTATTGCGTGCATTTCTAATAAAGTTAATGATAACTTTCTCGTTGCCCTATAATTAGCACCTCTTTCGCATAGCTGCCACAGCAAATCATCAATAGCCACAGACTAAATCTCGGACGATAATTGATTCTGATCTGATAATTAATTAATTCTTTATAGACCTGAAGGTTACCACATTATTGCCAAGCTACACAGTAATTCTGCGGCTTGGACATGAAGCGAGTCCATCATCAACGGTTTCATTTAGTCACCACGAGTCTCCCATGTCATGTTTCCACTGAACTAAGAAATGAGTTAGAAATAGAACTCTTTTACTTCCTTTACGTTATCGATATGGCTTCCATTATAAGTCCTATGTCGATTCAGTTTATTTTTGAAAGGATTTGATCAGGTAGGAAAGCTGCCCTCCTATGATGAAAATTGAGTACGTTACTTTCTTCCGGAAATTAAGTATGAAACGATGGCATAATTTTTTATAATTTCTTGTACTTAAAAAATCCAAAAGTTATTTATGGAGCATAAGTGCACGATTATTAAAAATAGAGATAAATATTTAAAAGCTTGACAATTGTCCTAACAAGTCTTAATAAAAAAAAACCCAGCATCTAACTTATGAAATAAAATCACATTCATTTAAGGAACTACTAATTAAAGGAGAAATAATGTATAGAACCACAACAGAAAAAATTAATATACCACTAAAAAGTACAACAATTGATGTGACAAGTTCGCTTATTAATATGCAACTATTATTGCTAAATACTTTCGAAAATATAACCGTCACGAGTGTCCGATCTGCTTATATACAAAGGCACAGCTATCTTGTGTAGCCGCCTATGAAATAGGTTTGCAGACTAAATTGTATCAATTAAGAATAAAAAAGCTTTTTAGCTGCCTCGAAAACACAGCTTCGAATGCATACGAAATAAAAAATTATTTGTTATGAGTTCGTTCTAAAAATTCCTAATATTCAAATACAAAGTAATAAGTTTTATGCGACTTGCGTTAACTCTTATTTTCGAAAACAATTATTTATTGCTCAATACTTCCTCCAGAGAAATTAATTGAGGAAAAGCATCGAATTATGGAAATGTTACGATACTAAATCAAAATATATTTAAATAGTTAAATGAGAGAAGCCAACGATCAAGACTGATATCGATAACCAAACGATAATGATGACAATTATGAAGTAATTACCATATTAGACCTGTGTTAATCTAAATTATTTTTCAGTAATTAAATCTAAATAGGAAAAAGCTAGGTTTCTGATGCAGAGGAAGTATAAACATAACACTAATTGAAATTGTTAATTATCCACCTTGTCGTCTAATAGATAATGAATTGCAAAATCAGTCGTAAAAAAGTTGCTCGAACAACTGTTTGTACTTAACACCTATCTACAATAAGTAAAGTTCTGCATTCGTTTCTTCTAAGATAGTATTACCACACTCTTATTGATGAATATGTTGATGCTCGCTAAAGCTAGCATTATAACAAGTTTATTTCAAATATTTATATCGTGTACATAATCTTATTGTATCAAGTTAATTGGTGTAGTAAATAACCTCCTCATTTTCACACACGCAGTTCAAAGATTAGGTCTAAATATACAAAAATATCATTATCTTAACATAGTTATATTTGCCGCCATATTATTATCTTAAACCAGAATTAAACATATTTTACACACAATAAGTCTTAAATTAGCCTAATTGTAAAATTACGGAAATCAAAATGAAATAAAAATAAAACATCGCTTACGATGAGAATTTAAAATTAACAACAAAATTATCTACTGCGGTAAATAAAAGATACGTTTAAGTAGAATTTTATTCGCACGTCGTTCTTTTAATTTTTAAGATGAGCAAGTTTCTTGTATGCGAGTTTCTGAATTATTACCATCTAATAGCCCAAAGCCGGTTGCCGAAAGCACTATTCTCACACTCATAAATTACAACGTTAAATGTGAAACTGCGGAACCAGAATTTGTATATACACATGTACACAGTGCACGTATTATACGTGTTATATATTTTACAGTTTTTAATATAACGAAATTCAGAACGTGGAAACTACCATCATGTATTCACGATTGTATAAATACATATATGAACAACTATTATATTATATCGAAACAAAATCCTGGGCATCTTTAATTGAGTAACTGGAATCAACATCGTTGTAACCAAAAATTTTTTTGTCACATCTCTCCATTGAGTCTATTTCAGGGTTGTTGATTTCCAAACACAATTCCATTTTTATTGTTAATTAAAGCTAAAGTCTGTGGAATTGCTTTAGCGGACGGATGATGAACGCCAATTTTGCATTGATGGCATTGTGTTCCTGAATTGACGAGGAACAAAATTACAAATTCTAAAGTTGTCAGTGCGCACATACCTTCCTGCCAATAAAACACCAACAATTTTAACATTAACCTCTTGAATGCTAACAGTCAAGTATGCTCATTATTTGACAATATGTGCGATTCCCTTGACATTAACCAAGTTGTCGACTCGCGAAACTGGAACGACCTCAACACTCCTTGATCTTACTCTGGTCTTGGTGGATACTACTGTTGGTTCTTGCGGAGTTCGATATGATTTAGTCTTATCTGATCATTATCTTATTTGCGTCCAACTCGATTTTAATGCGTGCTTGCCTGCTCCTCTATACATACTTTTATAAACTTTTCACGTTTTGATATTGCTAACTTTACTAATGATCTGATATCTACTTCTTGGGATTTGTGTTTTATATGGATGATATCAATGATAAGATTGAAGTCTTTAATGAAATTATATTAGATTTGTCGGAGTAGACTCTGTGTGAGTTCATATTAGATAAAGGAGTAATAAAAGGTCTAATTCTCACAAATATGTATATTGACAGGCGACCGGTTTTCGTGGTTCATCACATCATCAGGCCAACACTAAAAAAATCTCATAACAATAAGACAATAATACGTAGAACACAACCATAAAACAGTGGTACATAATGTTTACAACAAATTTAATAAATCAATTAAATAAATAAAAGGGAGGAAAAGTCTAATATCAGGTAAAATTAAGTTAGAAACTAATATAATAGATAGAATTAAAGGTAAAATTTAATGTTAGACGCACAAACAAAAAATAATAAGGTAAAAAATATGACAAGAATCACTAAAATAGTAATGGAAACATATTCATAATTAAATGTGTACTCACTATTGTATATAAAGAGTTGTCCAAATATTAAAACAATTAGGGTGTTCGGCTCGCGACTTGAGATAACAGAAAAATACATGTAACGCATTAAAATAATAGTATAAATAAAATAAGGACGAAACCGTAAGACTAACGAAACATATACATATGTGTAGATGTGAATGGAATGTGAGCCAATCTTTAGCTCGGTTTTTTTGGTAACCTAAAAATTTTCTTTCTCCTGATTTTATGCCCAAAATTTTATGGTCTCTTAAAGATCTATAAATCTCATGACTGTCACTTGATGCCAATTAGACCTGTTGTTGCATTTACAAATTCACCTACATATAATCTTTGTAGATGGATCAACAGTAAACTCATAGATCTCTACCAAGATCAATTTGAATTTACGGGTAAGAATAGGTAGTTTACAATTCGCTAATAAAATTAAATATATACATAGATATTGCCAGTGCTGATTACCTTATGTCTTTGGATGTCAAAAATCTATTTAAGAATATACCTAGATAAGACGTTGTCGAGTTAATACAGGATATAGTAACCTCTATCTCACATAAGCCTCAGTATATATTACCGAATTTCTTGAGCTAAGTACTTAAAATCTGTCTCGATCAGAGCTGTTTTCATTTTAATAATGAGATTTACAGTTTATCTACTGGCCTCCCTATTGGTTGTGGGGGTTTTTAGTGTTAGCCTGATGATGTAGTGAACCATGAAACGTCTGTGAATATACATATTTATGAGAATTAGAACCTTTTATTACTACTTTAGACATGCATCTTTCAAAACTGTTACCTTCAAGAATCACCGTAAACCATTGTTAACATTCGGTTTATGATGGAGCTTCGCGACGAGGCATTGAAGCAAGCCAAGAGTAAACAAACTAATGCTGCATTCAATTATAACCAACAATTACGTAATCTAAGTACTACTTCGATGTAAAAAACGTGCCTACTTGCGCAATATTTATAACACGCGGAATCCTAAACTTCTGTGGAATAATTTAAAATCATTAAATGTTTATAGTAAAAATAAATCAATAAATCTACCTGTACACTTTCGGATATGAATGTTATAAATAGCCACTTTCAAAATTTTATGTCCTGTGCCAGCCAATGCAAATCTCAACACACTGAATTTCTATAATAGCAACTTGCACAACAATTATACATTTTCCTTTACATTACTTTCCATTGATGATGGTGGATCATTGCTTAATTTAATCAAATCTCAGTCGATGGGAGTGGACAGTATTTCAATTAGGATGTTACTCCTATGTTGTCCTCATACACTTCCTGTCATCACATCTTATTCACACATGCTTGTGAGATCACGTTTTTCTAGATTGCTGGAAACTGTTAGCACATCATTAATTTATTAACATTGCTTTATTTTTTTAATTATTATTGCCTCAAAATTCTTTTGTTCTGTATGTATAAATATATACATACATATGTTGTATCTCTTTGTGCTAATAGACCGCTATTTTTGTTTCTCCGAAATTGTACTGCTTACCTAAAGTACATAAATAGGATATTCCTCTTCAACCTATAGTCTGTATTAACCCTACCACCAACAAACTATCCAAAGTCCTTTCTCAGATTCTTACAAATGCTCTATGGGAAGAAACTGATTACAATATAAAGATATCTTTTCATTTGTCAATATCATTAAAGAATACAAATTACCGAAACACTACATCTTAGCTTCACTAGATGTAGTGTCGTTATTTACTAATATCCCTTCGAGTTTGGTTATTGAAATAGTTAAACATAACTGGGACACTATCTGTGACCAGACTACTTTAAATCAAGCATCTTTTTTACAATTACTTTGCTTTGTTCTAAATAATTTATTTTTCAGTTTTAATAATAAATTTTACAAACAAACCTTTGGTAGGCCGATGGGGTCTCTATAAGCTCTGTTATGGCCCTCATGGTAATAGATCATTTGCTCGATGTTGTAATTCCTAAATGGCAATTCCAACTGCCTTTCATTTACAAGTATGTCGACGATATAATATGTGCCATCCCCGGAAACTAGGTACAATCTGTTCTCCCTGTTTTTAATTCGTTTAATGAACATTTACAATTTACCATCGAATTAGAGGAAGGGGTTGTATACCGTTTCGAAGGTCATACGAACGGAAACCAATACTATCATCTTAGACTGGTATCAGAAACCCACTGCATCTGACAGGTTTATAAATTACCTTTCTAATCCTCCTAACAGTCAAAAACTTAACATATCTGATGATAGATTTTTACAAAAAAACCCTCGGATATTGGTAGACATTTTCATTAACAATGGTTATCCGAGATCTTTGGTCGACAGGCTTGTATTTAAATCTAACATACCCGATGGACAGGTCGAGGACAACACCGACCTAAAATACAAAAGATTATACCCTACGTAAAAAATCCAACCGACAATGTTGTTAAATTACTTACAGCTTTTCCTAACATTTGTATAGCCAAATATAATTCCATCTCTATCAGAAATGTTTCTACCAGTATAAAAGACAATACTCCATTTGCTTTCGACATCAACACCGTCTACAGCCTTCCTTGTAGTGGCTGCCAATAAACTTATACAGGACAGACCAGTCAATGGTTAAAACATAGAATCAGTCAACACAAAAGTGATTGCAGAATTGGAAAACGAGCTTGTACACTTGCTAATAATTGTAAAGAACATACCAATTTAATGTTGATAATGTTAAGATCTTGGATATTGAGAACAGATATGGAAATAGACTCATTCTCGAAATGTAACACATAAATAAACAACCGCATACTGTTAACTTAAAAAACTGATGTCAACCATCTCAGTGACATCTATTGTAACATTTACATTCTCCGCCTTGATCTTTATACAATTTTCATGATAACCCTGTGTAACTGCATGCTTAATTTTACTTTTCAACACCTATGTATACGAACAGCTGTTTTTATATATTGAGTTTTATGTGTTGCAAATATTTAAACAAATCTCACACAGTTTACTATTGGTTTTAACGTTTGTGATTTTATTACACATTTTAGCAATATTTTAAATTACAATAATTTTTCTGGTAATATTAATTTGCATGCTAAGGTGATGTGTTTCCGGATTCAGGCTTTCCATCTTTAATTAAGTCACGTTTGTAAGTTATACTTTCCTTTAATTGTTGGACATACTGTTTTCAATTTTCCTCTTTTGTTTACTTTATACAGTTTCTCCTGGAGATATTCTCAATAAAGAACGAAAGAAGAAAGAGAATTTAAACAAAGAGTTTACTTACGTTCTGTACAGACCGCATGCCCGGTGTCTTTCAATTACATTTCCTCCCTATTATTATTATTCTTTTAATTCCTGATTTATTTCCACTTACGGCCGTTTGCACCGTCCCTAGTTAAATCAAGTTAAATTATAATTAAAATAAATCTTGGTTAAATTAGTTAAATAGGAATTTTTAGTTGCACGGAAATCTTAACAAAAGATTTAACTATTGATTTACATTTTAATCTTTTGTTTAGATCTCCGTGCAACTAAAATTCCGATTTAACTAAGATTTAATTTAATTATAACTTAACTTGATTTAACTAGGAACGGTGCAAACGGCCGTTAGAGGTCAATAAAACAACAAATAATTAAATACCAATTTATTCCATAACATATAATAATATGTTTTCGTTAAATAACTTCTTCAGTGGAAGAAATTGACATTTAATATGTGTCAAATTACTAATAATATAAATATAAATTGCCATGCCTATCAACAAAATTATCTAAAAAACAAAGAATTCATTGATATATCGAATTATAATTATATTCACAAGTAATAATGATTTAATACAACATTAGAAATTGAAATGATTTGAATTATTCGTATATCAATCTATTTTTTGTCAAGCTCTAACAATTCTGTTCAAGGACTAGGGAAAAACCTGGCAAAAAAACCTAGTCAAGAGCTTAAAATTAATAAAATTCATCCGTGAATTAAATTATTATAAATAACGCTTAAATTATCAATATCCGTTCTAAAATTTACCGCATTTTCATCTTTCTTAATGTATATCATTTCGTAAATTAATCTTTTTTTATAATTATTTTCCTTTTTTAAAATTTTAGTGTTTTGAAAATCAAAATTATGTCGTCTATCTTTAGAGTGCTTAGATAAAGCAGTTTCAGCGGTGACGTTATGTGTAACAGTGTATTGATGGTTATAAATTCGTTTCTTTAAATATTGTTTGGTTTGTCCGATATAACATTTATTACAATCTTTGCAATCTAATTTATAAACGACATTAATTTGATTACCATGTTTAATGGGTGTTTTTAAATTTGTGAATAAATGTCTATTGTTGGTAGGTATGAAAGTTATGTGAATGTCTGATTTTTTTTTAATTCGTGTTTTATTGTGTCGCTTAAATTGTTCATATATGGTATAGTGTGGTATATGTTATTATTTAATTTTGTACCTGTGTTATATATTTTATTTATTCTTTTTGTGATTAATTTATTGTAAAACTCTTTAGGATAACTATTTTTTCTAGTATTGTTTTTACTTTGCTTAAATTGTCTTTTCTAAAATCAGGGTGAGCTAATTTAATAGCCTGATCTACTAAACTGTTAATTACGCTTTTTTTTAATTTACCGAAGTGTTTGAAAAATAGTTTAGATGCCTACTACTACTAGTGTCTTTAATGTACCAGTTTGTTTTTATTTGTGTGTTATCATGTATTATCTTTACATTTAAAAAGTTTATAGAATTTTGATTTTCTCTTTCAAAAGTAAATTTTAGCCTATCATTATCATTTGGTATGCAGCATATACAATCATCTACATACCGCTTATAAAATTGCCTATGACAGTTTAGTTTGTCAAGTGAACTAGTCAGTACTTTTGAAAGAGAAAATCAAAATTCTATAAACTTTTTAAATGTAAAGATAATACATGATAACACACAAATAAAAACAAACTGGTACATTAAAGACACTAGTAGTAGTAGGCATCTAAACTATTTTTCAAACACTTCGGTAAATTAAAAAAAAGCGTAATTAACAGTTTAGTAGATCAGGCTATTAAATTAGCTCACCCTGATTTTAGAAAAGAAAATTTAAGCAAAGTAAAAACAATACTAGAAAAAAATAGTTATCCTAAAGAGTTTTACAATAAATTAATCACAAAAAAGAATAAATAAAATATATAACACAGGTACAAAATTAAATAATAACATATACCACACTATACCATATATAAACAATTTAAGCGACACAATAAAACACGAATTAAAAAAATCAGACATTCACATAACTTTCATACCTACCAACAATAGACATTTATTCACAAATTTAAAAACACCCATTAAACATGGTAATCAAAGTAATGTCGTTTATAAATTAGATTGCAAAGATTGTAATAAATTTTATATCGGACAAACCAAACAATATTTAAAGAAACGAATTTATAACCATCAATACACTGTTACACATAACGTCACCGCTGAAACTGCTTTATCTAAGCACTCTAAAGATAGACGACATAATTTTGATTTTCAAAACACTAAAATTTTAAAAAAGGAAAATAATTATAAAAAAAGATTAATTTACGAAATGATATACATTAAGAAAGATGAAAAACGCGGTAAATTCTAGAACGGCTATTGATAATTTAAGCGTTATTTATAATAATTTAATTCACGCATGAATTTTATTAATTTTAAGCTCTTGACTAGGTTTTTTGCCATGTTTTCCTAGTCCTTGAACAGAATTGTTAGAGCTTGACAAAAAATAGATTGATATACGAATAATTCAAATTATTTCAATTTCTAATGTTGTATTAAATCATTATTACTTGTGAATATAATTAAAATTCGATATATCAATGAATTCTTTGTTTTTTAGATAATTTTGTTGATAGGCATGGCAATTTATATTTATATTATTAGTAATTTGACACATATTAAATGTCAATTTCTTCCACTGAAGAAGTTATTTAACGAAAACATATTATTATATGTTATAGAATAAATTGGTAATTAATTATTTGTTGTTTTATTGACCTCTAAGTGGAAATAAATCAGGAATTAAAAGATAAGTACATAAAGGTCAAAAAATACATATATTAATTATTATTATTATTAATAAGCCAAGTATTTTACTGATGGCGCCAGTGAACTGTATTGCATAGGCCAGTCTCTTAGAAAATGTTATAATTTGTGGAATGTTAGGTGTAAACTCATCGTTTAACAAAAAATATTACTTAAAAATAAATTAAAATGCAATAAAATTACAAATGTTAAATTACAATATAGAATACACGCATAATAGCATATACTTCGCTAAACCTACCTTTATACGTATACCTTCTATTATACCATAGAATTTCGTTATAATATTACGATCATATGACTATTTTATTCAACAAATAACCATGCATCTGGCATAAATACATAGTATTTTTAATTTGAATAAATAGTGTCTTGCGCCTGCCTAACATTCATAATAAGCATCGCAAATAGTAAGGTTGAATTCAAAGAAAAGTACATTTACAACGATTTCAAGAAATAATATGTTTCAACAAAGCGTGCTTTCAGTTATACAACAAAAGAAACCAGTGACGGTATTTAAGCTTCCAAATAAGCGCAATTGTGTAAGAAATTCCCGGTGATCAGAAGAAAGACGACCGAGCGAGCTGATCGTCCCTTATTTATTGTCATTTGTCACAGCACGAAAAACATTGAAAAATGTATCACGGCCAGCGTTCAGTTCAGATTACCTTTCCAGATCTATAAAGATGAAATATTTCCTGGCGTTTTCGTTCGGAGAGTAGTTTGAAAAATGACATCTTATCAGATCTTAAACAAAGGAATTTATTTCGGTTGAATTTTACGTATCTTCAATCTCAACGAACATTTTTTCTTTTAATTGAAAATATTAAAATAAATTACACACTGTATTGGAATGCAAATTTATCTCTTGTTTGGTTATCCTGCTGTGACAATCCGTAAAGGCTATACAAATGGCACCAAACAAAAATAGCTTCGTAGATGGGAACATTACCACTTTATTTATAGTAATATGCGGTTGACATTTACTTTTATATAAAACGCAGGATGATAGTATAGTTCGTTTCAAGCAATGTGAGCGACTTGTATAAGGTGATAATCCGGATTAAAGAGAAACCCTTTCCTCGAGCTGCAGGGGTAATTAACAAGCACTTGAAAAATATCAGGTACGGCCTACAGATAATTAGAAAATAAAAGCTAAACTAGTTCGTAGTTACAATCACATTATGATTAATACATATTTCTTAAATACGTAACTATCATCGGTCAATGAAAACAAGTGTGTATGTAATTTTATATATAATATAAACATAAACAGAAAGGTAAACAGAATTTTAGATTTAGTTTCAACTGTTTTGAAATTAAATAATAATTACCATATAAAGTCGTAATATCGTAAATCGAATTTTAAATTTCCCCCACTTTATTGAAAATGTTATTTAAAGTGCACTTATCACGTTAAAATTAGCTTAACGTAATCACTGTGTTTAGACGACAATTGAAAAATTTATAATGTTCAGACCGTGGGAAGATACTTCTGCAGTTTTTGCAAACGAAGTAGTGTCTATGCAAGTAAATAATAATGAAAGTGTAAAGAAACGGCGCTTGCCGCCATATCATTGCGTATTTAACCCTATAGAATTGATATGGGCACAAGTTAAGGGTAATATACGAAAAGGATATAACTCTCCAAAATTTAGTGAAACTGTTATTAAATTAAAAAAAAAGAACTAGAAGGGCCGTCTATAAATGCGTGGTGCAATTCTATTCGCCGTGTTATGAAAATTGAAAAATCATACATAGAAACAGTTCCGGATTTCGTAATCCATGCAAACAACAATGAAGATTCTAGTGAAACAGATTTTGACGACGATACAGATACTTCTGAATAACATCTATTACTTTAGTTTCATATTGTTTCATGCGTTACGCATATATTTATCTCAGATCTTCAGATGCTATGTAAATGCTTATATTTTTTATTATCTATAGATATATTATATTGTCACACTACTTTATACATAAATATATCGTTATAATATCCAAACGTAATGTAAATACAATTAAGTGAGTTTTTGTCTCAAATAAATATTTTTAATCCGGCCCTTACTACGTTCTCTTTACTCGGCACGTTTATGACACATAACTACCTGTCTTAATGATTATCGGTATTATAATTGTATGGGATTTGCCATATTACTTGAAACGAATTATATGTGTTAGTGAAACGGTATAAACAAAATAAAGCAAGCATTTTTAAGTAATGTAGCCAACATATTCAATTAGTTTAGCATTAGAAAATTTACCAAGTATAAAACCTATTTTACTCGTATTAATAAGTATTTATAGAATATTGTATTTCAGACATCACAGTACGTTGACAATCAGATCTTCTGCGGATGCTTTCCTTTCCAAAGTCTAAAATGCGTTCGTACAATCGTATTTATTATATTTTTGATTGACAGGCCTATTTGCATTGGTGTTCTTTAAAACTCTGTTAAAATCTAAGATTTTTATATTGTTTACAGATCTATAGATATCCGCCTGGTCATTTACTTAAAGAAATCAGGCGCCATTTACGTTTGATTGGTGACGGCAATAAAGACTTTTTTGTCAGACCTCTCAAAGGTGTATCTATAAGAATTTCCAGAAAGAGAAGCGCACTGTAATATCGAAGACGAGGGTAAAACTCTACTTTGAAGCCATCACATTCTAGATCGAACTCTCCACACCAAGCTAACGCTTCTTCACTGCTTCGCAATTATGACGAATAAATTTCACTTTAAAAGTACTAGCATGTAGCTACTTGTTTAGACAACTAGGAAAACATCTAGTTCAACACTTCGCAAAGCTACATTTCTACAGATCTTGCCTTAAGCGAGAGCAACACATAGCTAATTATCTGCCACCAACCCATTATAAAACGCATTTTTTCGGATTGAGAACCCGTTTGAAAAGGCAATAAAACGCTGGAAATCACCCTGTTCAAATTATTTTACTAGCATATCTAGAAGAATACTTGTAATCTCAAACTCAGGCTTTAAAATCTCGTAATTAAGTTGTTCAAATTGTGTAAAAAATCTAGCGTTCTGTAAGTCAATTTAAGATGGACCGATAGCCGCAGTCATTAGGTGGCTAACTATCGTTATGGCGAAACAATAGGAGCTGATGGGTTTCCATTCTCCGAAATGACAGTGATATTTTTCTCGGAGAATTGAATTTTGATGAATTTACCATTCGTTGTTGAGGGTAAAGCGGACGTAAGTGCAGCATTATAAAAGGCGGTATAATGCTGTCACAAAACCATTTCACCACAAAAACTACACTGCGAGAGTTGCAGTGATGGTCAAACAACCTGTGGCATCTACCACACATAAAAAAATTAACTAAAATTATTCGTTCAACAGAACTTTTGTTCGCATGAAAATTTTGAAAATATTTGGTTAAATGTCTACGTTTATATTTGTACCAATTTTGTTTCATACACGTAGATAAAATTAAGTATACTGAAATAATTTATTCTCATCTCTGTTTGAATCAACCATACTTTACGTCATTTATAACTGTTGATTTGGTCGACGAAAATTTTCAACCGGCGCAATTTTAAGACATTCTCCTTAGTCCAGTTACCACCATTGTACATATGTACACGATTAGATTTCAACACAAGTGAAATAAAATAAAAGAGAAAGCTGAATTACCGCTGACCAAAAGGATACATAATATCTATGAAGAGTCTGCAGATACATACATAATAATAATAATAATAATAATAGCTGTTTATTCTATATTCTATAGACCACAATGGTGTAGAATACGTCAATATAAATATCAATTAAGGTTACAACAACTACACATAATGTTATATAGACATAATAGAAGTATATGACAAACATAAACATGGAACAGTGCTTTAAAAATTCGGAATGATGAATAATGATCGATATCTTTATGGGATGATAGGCGACATCAATCATATTATGTTTCAATGTAACCGGTTTATGAACCAATGGCAGATATTTATAAACAAGTTGATGTAAATAGAAGTCATATTGCAATTAAGCTGTAATTCATTATGTGATCTTGAAACAGAACAAACAGACATTAACATTTAGTTTTTCCCATAGTTTACATGTATCTCGAGTCCTCATAACTTATATCCTCTTATTCCGTTATATATTGTAATGTGAAATTTGATTTATAATAAAATTAAGAAAATGTGAGCTATACTCTTTAAATTAAAACTTGGGGTTTAAAAAAAATTATCTCAGGGGTTCGCGAATTCTTAACTCTACAGCCGGTATAGAGAGCAGAATACGAGAGCTTATCGTACGTTGAAAAATTCCGACATAATAGACCCCAGGTACTGAAAAGCGTTTCTATGTCCTTGTTAAAAATTTCTGGTTAATCGCATTAAGGTTGAAAACATAGTATTAGAGTGTCTTAAGGTTAAGGGTAGTCCCAGAGGCCATTTTTTTACTTATTTATTTACCTACTATTTAAAAAATGTTGCAGTATTATGTGATGATTGAGATTACCTTTGTTAACAAGCATATTATATAGGTACATATTTTTTACCTTATTTTAATTTATCTTCTTGTATTAAGCAAACAATATAAACGTCTTTGTGACCACCAATTCTTATACCTTCAATAAAATCAATTTGTAGTATCATGTTAATGCGCCACAATTAAGAAATAAAACAAATTATTTAAACCAAAGTATTTAACGCTCGTATGTATACAGAAGGTGAAGAGAAACTCCAAAAATTCAGAAAAGGTTGCTTTTATATATAATTTTTTTATTGCCACATTTTGCACCGAAACTGTCACAATAAAAGCAATTACATATATGTATACAGGATAACAACTTGAACTACGAAAGCCTATTGATAGGAGAAGGTAGTGGGAGGTAAAATTAAATGTATCCATTTTAGTATGATCAACTGTTTGTATGACAGGAATGTCGGTGGTTGTGTCAAATACTATGGCAAATTATAAAACCACTTTATAATTTGCATTTTTTCATTAATTGTGTATTCCATTAGGATAGTTTGATGGTTCGGTAAAGTATTTGACATAACCTCTGACATTCCTGTCATATTATAAGTTGACAATAGTAAAATGGATACATTTAATTTTAACCCCCACCACCCTCTCCAATCAATAGGCTTTCGTAGTTCAAGTTGTTAGCCTGTATATTAAAGCAACATTTTCTCGCTCAATTTTTGGCGTTTCTCTTCACCTTCCACATTAGTTAATTTATCACACAATAGAACGAAACAAGGGTATGTATATGTATGTAGGTATAGTCAACCAACCTCGCAACTTCAGTTCTAATTTGCTAAACTCATACATCAAAATTAATAAAAAAAACCGTTATTATACTTGTTACGTCTAAATTATATTTGGCACTAGTACCCACAAGGAACACCAAATTTTCTATTATATTAAATCGGAAAAATTAATTCACTTCATCAATCGTGTATATTTTACAAAGTGTGATATTACATTGCATGTTTCCAAATAATTTTAAAAGGATTTCCATAATAGCTAAATCTTCGTTAATAACAAGAAATTTACGATTACAAAGTTATTGTTGAGTCCATCCTGCTCATTATAACTACATAATTGGTTTTGGTGGAAGCAAATATACAAAATGTGTATAAATAGTTACAAGATGTTTGAATTACCCGCTTTTTATTGTTTGCTTTATGATTATCCTAAATACTAACCAACATCTCAGAGACAGTAGAGATTGTATATTACAGAAGTAATATAAAAAAATTAGAACAGGAACAATTTTAGTGATATATACTAATTTATTTAAAGATAATTAAAATTAAATCATTAACATTTATTCAAGATATTTATCAGTTTTTGCATCATTTTAAATCGGTTAGGTCTGGTAATCCAGGAAGTCAAACTTTTAATGAAAGGAAATATATCTAATCTTTTCTGGATGTTATTTGAGTCTCTATAAAAATTAAGAATTTTCTACTGGCCAAATCCTATTGTTCTGAGAATTTACATATTAACTGAGATGAGAACCATATTTAAACGTAAATCCGTCTAACTATTGGTTGCTACTGTAATATTGCAATTAGATCAACTATTTTATACAGCCGAAGTTTAGTAGAATTGCATTTACCTTCTTGTAAGTTGTCTTTGAGAATTTTGACATATGTACTGTATATACGGAAAATTTTTCGAATATCTTACTTCCAAAAATTGTATTACTAACTGGTTTTGTACACGCAATGGTATAAAAGTTTGTCACCATACTTATGTAGTACCAAGAAGTATTACGTTTCTTAAAAACGTTTCAAGAAAACACTGCTTTTTGTAAGTAGCAGAAAGATTCGTACAATCATTACTGCTTTAGTTCAAATAATAAAGTAATAAGGAAAATATCTTTATAACTAAAAACAATGCTATTCTTTACACTAATTAACGCTAAACGCATGGTTATTAGCAGCAAATTGTTCTTGAAATAAAACCACACAAAAAGTACACAATAACACCAACTTCTTTGAGGTAAAGATTTATTCGGTCATAAATCTCAGAATAATAGCATAATTGGCGTTCAACATTTTCACGTGTACATTTTTGAGTTGTACTTCATATTCAGTCTTGCGGCATTTCACAAATTCACCATATAGTTATTTATAGCGTCCGTAGAATATCGCGCGAAACAGGTGGGAGATCACGTTTTTAAAGAGTTTCTCGGTTCGGCGATTCCACAGTGTACGTTAATTATTTAATTCAATCTAATCTGAAAATTGAACTTCTTTTTTAAGGCACAGTTGTAGAAGCTATTATGAAGCTTAGAGTGTCACCGACTGTTTTACGGAATTAGATCAATTAAGTAACTGTAAAACGTGTTTTTTTTTCTATCCAGAAGTTATTAATTATTCATATTACGAGCATCTATTAATATCAAATTTTATTTCGTCTTTCAACACACCAAATATGATATTTCTACCTAATTACATACAAAAAAAGCATTTTAATGTGTTTGTGTGTGGTTCATAAGAATTAAATTAATAATTAAATATATAACTGTATCTCATTCGAAGAAATTTATTATCAATTAAATATCACTAAATAGAGGAAGAGAAAACATTTTACATGCATGCTTAATACATTAAAAACATAAATAATAAATAATGGCTAATACTAAGTACGCGCAGTTGTAGCTAATTAACCTACAACTATTACGTAAAGACTACAAATTTCTGGGTCAATTGTTTGAATGATTTAGAAACTATGTGAGATTTGTGATTAAATAACTTTAAATTGATCATTTATGTCTAATCTATATAAACCATTCCAGCACAGTGTGAGTTTTAAATTGCTGCATTATTTCATAAGAAAAAACTGAAGAAATACGTTCATATATAAGTATTATTATTAATTGGCAAATATTTTTAGTTACAGTTAGATGAATTTAATTCGACATTAGCAAACAAAGCATGCTACACGTATTTCATTCGTATTTGATATACATATGTATGTTTAGGGTGTCTCTCTAGTGCGTCCAAGTACCATATCTCCCCTTGTAGATACTTTTTCTGAAAACAATTAAACGAAGATTACTTGAATTAATATGGCGCATGTTCTAAAATTACTTTCAATTATACAGGATGTTCCATTTTTACTGAACAAAATACAACTTTGTTATTTTAAATACAATGGTATAATTGTTTTCAATACAATCGATTCTAAGCATTATTTGCAAATATTTTGTATTAGGTTTTGTATACCTAAATTCAACTGTTTCAAATATATTTACAATTTTCCTTAATGTATACCCTATTGCACCATCTTAAAGAAAAATTAATATTGTTAAGTTCTTTGAAGCATAAGGTACCAAACTTCTGCAAACGAAAGCAAAAGGTCATAGATACTGATAACTGTCATAACTTTCAACAAAATTTATACAGGGAGTGCAGAGATCAGCAACCAATTTAGATATCTTCAAACATTTTTTTTCAAGTGGCGCATAGTAGTTTTTATAGCAGCACTTAATTCGGCAAGAAATTCTACATCGATTTGTATTAAGATTTCGTATACCTATCTTTATTACTTTTTGAGTTATTAGAGATTATTGATTCCAAGTACGAAAAGCACACTCATATCTGTTATTTTTTTCTCATAGTTAGCTATGAAAATAAAATATTTCGGTAAAGGAGTTGCCAAATGAGTGACAGTTTTGTTGCTTTTCATTTACACCAAATCTCACTTGATTTCAGTTAGCCACACTTTAATGTCATTCCATTTTCTCGTAAATAATGTATAAGTTATTATAAAAAGAAAAGAAGAAACTATTTATGTAATTTATATTCTACATTTTTTGTAAAAATGTTGTAGGTTTGCATCAAGAAGAATCATTTAATCAAAAATATTATTAATACAAAATCTATCACCTTTCATATACATACAATGAGATTTACTTTTTTAAAAATTGTTATTTGTGGATTTTCTATTCTCCAATGATGTGAATTTTGTCTGTTGACCAAACCTTCCCGTGTAAATTTCGATTCATCCAATTCAAATATTTTTTCTCAAAAACTAAAATAACAAAATTGTATTTTGTTCAGTCTTTTAATTAAAAGATAAGTACATAAAGGTCAAAAAATACATATATTAATTTTGTTCAGTGAAAACTGAACACCCTGTATAAGTGAAAGTAATTTTAGAATATATACCATATCAATTCAAGTAACCTCCGTGTAATTGTTTTTCCGAAAAAATATATACAAGGAGAGATATGGTACTTGGACGAACTAGAGAGACAGCCTGTACATTTATGTTTGCTAACATGTCAAAAAATTTCAATTTCAAACTGTTGAAGTTTTCTACTACAACAAAATATTCTGTAGAGTATATGTACTACATATATGACACAAGCCCCAATTTCTACAACAGTATTTATGTCTTCTTGTAGGTAGGTACAGCTATTTATATTAAATGTGTTCATTCACACATATAGATCACGTTTACATAACGCAATACCTAGATATATATACAGTGCCGCTCCCTGAAGTTCTTGGTTTAAAAACATCCTATTTAGCGTTTCTTTACGTTCCTTTTCGAAAGTCCAAATGTCAATATTTCTGAAAACATGTACTATTTTTAAACGTAACTCTTGACGAGAATGAATTTCAGTTTCATAAGCCTTTGACTTCAAATAGCTCCATAGAAAAAAATCCATGGGGTTGAAGTCGGGTGATTGTGCCATCCATTCTATAGGTTCGTGGCGCCCAATTCATCTTTGAGGATATGTTTGATTTAGAAATTCTGTAACTGCTATTCCAAAATGTACACGAGCATCATTCCTTTGGATTATTTTCAGCAATCTCTAATACATCTGGATGTATTATTTTCCCAAGAATAAATTTAAATACAATATCGCAGTAAGATTTTCTTCCATAAATATTGGAGCTACTATGTAATTGCCCAGTATTTCCATCAACACATTAAGTTTTTGTGCAAATTGTGTACGATCTTTTCGAAAACATAAGGATCTTCATTACACATATTACAATATCTCATATTTTGCTTGTGCTGCGTGACCATTTACGAAAAATGAGCATTCGTCACTAAAACAAATACTATGCAAATAATTTGTATTTTATCAAACAATTTCGGTCATAGTTTTGCAATACTCTCTGCGTCTATCCGGGTCATCTTCCGTTTACTCATGTATTTTGAAAGACCTCCTTACAGTAGCTCTAGATACATTGCCTGTCGCAGCAACCATTGAAGTAGATTGCTGGGGTTAAGTTCCTACTTCACCTATTACATTAATCTGCCTTTGTTCTGATATACGAGTAGATTTCTTTAGAACGCTTCCGGTCTCCATGAATTTTGTAACAAGTTTCTTTAAATACGCTCTCAAGGTTGGACAATCTGGAAAGCGTTAACTGAAAGTCCTTACAGCTTCGTGATAGTTTCTCTTAACTACTAAAATTAATTCAAAAATGCTAAATAAGCTAGTATACGCTTAAAAAAAGACACACGTTTTATAATTTATAGCTACCTAAGACTTTTAGAATTTACAATTATTGACAATTAACTGCAAGCACAAAATGTATAATAAAATAAAATTTTGTTCTGTTACTCTTTTCATATGAGTGGATAAAATTTTATGAATTTTTGTTCTGGTACAGTACTCAGTGAGCCGTTTAAAATGAGGTTCCACTCTACCCTCTATTTAAATGTTTTGTTCTATATCGCCTTCCGTCGTCAGTCGTTGAAACTATGTAATTGTAAGTACAAATTTTACTTCAATTTTATATTAATAATCCAAAACTGAAACCTCTCTATTAAACCGATCATGAGTTAGCAAAGGGTAGGGCGGGAACACTCCAGCGCCGCACTGTATAAACAACACATACATACATTTACAGATGATTGACAAAGGAACTGCATTGTTAAAAAACGTATTTATATCTGCCTTTCAAAAACTGTTAAAGAAGATATTCTTTGTCCTTTTTCTTGCCATTTGCAATATTATTATAAATTTTCACACTCACATACATGAGACTATTATTGGTAAGAGTTAAGCATATGGCTTGACTGATGGATTTCGGAATTTCTTACAAGTTATTCGCCGTAACAATGAAGTTTTTATTTTTATGTGTACACATAACGGTTTATAAAATGTCTACACCGTGCCCAAAGTTAAAGTGCATCATTGTTAACTTCCTTATTATTGGACCTATGCAGTTAAAATTAACAAATTAATGATATTTTTTATTCTGATTGAGATAGTGAAAACAGAAAAAACAATTGTGTAATGAATATTTGGTTAGCGAAATATTCCCGAAAACACATTGTTTTATTGGGATACCTATATGAATAAAAGATTATTATTACATTACTATGACAAATCTAAGAATACGCAAATAAAAGTGCTTTCTGATAATTGTCAAAATAATATACATATATAGCATAACATTTAAGAAAAGCCAAGAAAGGCTTTCTTTCTAAACCAGGAAACGGAAGTAATTATACTTGATACAACTAAACGAACATACTTTATTACTGTTTATATATTTGTACAGTTTTAGATGAATTAAAAATGTCATTAAATTATGTGTGTTGTTAATTATTATGGCTACCTATTAAATAGTTATGACATTATATAGCTCAAGAGTTTTTTACTCGCTTATTTTCCAGTTTACAATAATGATATATTAATAATTTTTTGTACAAAATATCGTTTTCTTTAAAAATACAGTGAAACTGGCTCAAAGCGGAATCGTATGGGACAAATGCAACAATTCAATTTGAATAAGTTTCCGCCTTATACAATATAATAATAATAATAATAATAATAATAATAATAATAATAATAATAATAATAATAATAATAATAATAATAATAATAATAATAATAATAATAATTTTTTTTTTTTTTTTTTTTTTTTTTATAATAATAATCCTCCACGCACTCCACCTTAATCCAGAGCACCCAACCATGCAGAAGCATGACCAGGCCCTCCGGGTATTCCTCACGCGAGAGAACGCATCGCAATCACGACAAGACATGAAAACACGTCAATACCGCCACCGCGATACGCCTCCCCCCACAATGTATATATATATATATAGCAGATAGTTTAAAACAAAGACAATAAAAAAATAAGTTGTTCTATAATTACCTAAGCACTACTATCCACATCTGGTAAAACATCTGATGAAACATCTGATTAAACGAACCTCTTGAGCACTAAGTACAAGTACTTGTCAGCATAGAGTGTTCAGTTTAGTGTTGACCAACATATAACTAGTAAATAATAATTAAATTTAAATATTAAATTAATAATCTTTCTCTGACATTCCACACTGTTAAATGTGTCGCATTAATGCATCCACAAAATAAAGATGAATACTAGCGACGAAGCTAGCTTACGAATACTAGCATAGCAATGTAAACCCAAAAAAAATAATTACAAAATAACAGTAATGCCCTTCAATCCCGCAACTATCAAATTAATGATTAAACAATTATATCGAAACTACTGAAAACTTCAATCATAACTGCAACAATGCAAAAAAACTAACATAAAGTTATAATTTCTAATTTAACCAAATTAAAATTAAAATTAAAACCATTCCTAAGCTAATTACATTTTATCATTCAAATTTAACCAAAAACAAAACCTATTCCGACTCCTCACAAGCACTCACATCACATGAACTACACTAATTAATCCGAGTTAATAATCACAATAAACACATGATCCTCGATGATACAACATGATAATGATGATGATAATAATAATAATAATAATAATAATAATAATCATCGAAAAAAGAACAGTGGGACAAGATATGTGAAGACCTGAACAGAGACGTCTGGGGTGACGGCTATAAGATAGCAATCAAAGGTATCAAAAATATTGTTCCGTACGATATACCGGACAGAGAGAAAATGGAAGCTGTTAAAAAACTGTTTTCATTCTCAGAAAGAGAGACACGTAATTACAGGAAAAGGGCGGATACAGTTCCAACATTCACGGCTACAGAGTTAAAAAAGACCGTTGCGACCATGAAAACAGGGAAAGCTCCAGGTTTAGATGGAATTCCGGTGGAAGCAGTAAAGGAAGTCGAGAGGTCGAATGGTGGCTGGCTCCTGGAGGTGATGAATTATTTGTTAAAGTCGCAAATATTTCCAAGTGAATGGAAGGCTGTTAAAGTGGTACTGATCCCGAAGGAAAGTAAACCGGGGCAGCCGAAAGCATATAGACCGATCTGCCTACTAAGTACCTTGAGTAAATTATACGAGGCGATGATACGTGAGAGACTGGACGAAGAGATTGACAGAAAGGGGGGTCTCGCAAAAAACCAATTTGGCTTCAGGAAAGGACGATCGACCTTGCAAGCTCTGAATTTAATCAAGAACATAACAGAGAAAAATGGTATGAAATGGAATGCACTGACTACGCTGGATGTACAAAATGCTTTTAATACAGCCAGTTGGAATATAATATTAGATAAACTCGAGGAGAGGAAAATATCGACCTATCTGATAAATATAATAGATGACTACCTGAAGGATAGAACCATCCAGGTAAACAGGGAGCACGTACTCAACATCCAAGCAGGGGTCCCGCAGGGATCTGTTCTGGGACCCACGTTATGGAATATCCTGTATAACGACGTACTAGAAATTTCACTCCAGGGGCGCGCCAAAAGTGTAGCATTTGCTGATGACCTGGCGCTATTAGTAACGGCGGACGGCAAGGAAGATCTCATGAGAATCACCAACGAAAACCTGAAGCGGATAAGTGCATGGATGGAACAAAACCACTTAAATTGGCACCGGAAAAAACGGAAGCACTTATAATAACGAAGAGACGGAAAAGAGAAGGCTTACACTTCAGGATCAATAATGTTGATATATGGCCGAAGAGCAATATTAAATATCTGGGAATCTTCTTTGACACCGCAAGTAGTTTCAGAGAACACCTCAGAAAGGTTACAGAGAAGGCGGAGGATAGAATCTCGAAAATTATGAAACTGATGCCAAACATTGGAGGACCGATGAGTAGTAAAAGAGCAATGCTCGCGGCAGTAGTCCATTCAATACTGCTGTATGGAGCGCCAGTATGGGAGCAAGCGTTAAGTGTTCGTAGAAACTGTATGTTACTACAAAAAGTCCAGCGCAAAATTTTAATTAGAGTTGCAGCGGCCTATAAAACCGCACCTACTACAGCTCTCCAAGTAATTACCGGTATTCCGCCGATAGACCTGATGGCTCAGGAAAGGAGATTTATCTATGAGTGGAAGGGCGAAGAAACCACTAGCAGCGCGAAAGCTAGGACTCTGCATCTTTGGCAGGAAAGATGGAAGGAGAACACAATTACAGGGCAATGGACAAAGTACTTAATACCAGAACTGAAGCCTTGGATTGAGTGTAAGCACAAAAATATTGATTACTACCTCACGCAAATCTTGACCGGACATGGGGTATTCAGAACATACGCTAAGCGAATAGGCAAAGCAGTAAGTGAGGGGTGCATGTACTGTGGGAACATAGACACTGTGGAGCACACTATCTTTCACTGTAAACGTTGGGAGGAGATAATAAAGGCAACTAGTAAGAAAATAGGGAAGAACATATCACCAGGCAACCTTATTCCTACTATGATGGAATCCAAAGACCACTGGAGGACGATTCAGCTCATGATTAAGACAATAATGAGAACTAAAGAAGAGGATGAACGCAAAGAGCAGTCAAACGACAGAGATGTTTAAGGTATGAGGAAGAACTACTCGGCGACTTTGTGAAGTAGATGTCTATTAAAGATGGTTCCATAAAGTATGCCAGGTGTTTTAGAGGGTGGTTTTTTAGTGGGTATACCAAGAGCTATACTATTGGGACTCCCACACTTCCATGTTGCGAGATAGCATGCACATGGAGTCCATAAAGGATTTTTCCACCGGCAAAAAATAATAATAATAATAATAATAATAATAATAATAATAATAATAATAATAATAATAATAATAATAACTGAACTTTGGAATGGATAAATGTCGAACACACGCTATGGTTAAAGGATCGTGGCACGAGATGCAACCTCACGGAGTAACCATGAACCAAAACATGAAAGCAATGGAACAAGATGAATTATATAAATACCTGGGATATAAACAAGCGAATGGAATACATCAGCGACGAAGTAAAGAAGAACTTACCAACGAATACCGGCAGAGATTAAAAGCAGTAATGAACACTGAACTATCGGGCGGCCACAAATCTAAAGCCGTAAATACGTACGCGATCTCAGCACTATCATACAGCTTCGGCATTATAAAATGGACGGACACTGACCTGGACTCACTAGACAGAATGACAAGAACCATGGCCACAAAGTACAGACTACACCACCCTAAGAGTGCCATAGAAAGGTTCCATATCCCCAGAAGAGACGGAGGCAGAGGCTACCTAAACATAAAAAACCTACACTGGAAACAAATTAAGAACCTCCAGGACTACTTCAACATCGAAGCAGAAACACCTTGCACAAAATCATTACCAGTATGAACTTCAGAGGTACACCACTCGAAGCGCAAAATCCAGAAGAAAAGGTAGAATCAAAGCAGCAGATACTGAACCGATGGAAGGGGAAGGCACTACATGGACGATACCCCACCCAACTTACATCTGAGGGTGTAGACGCTAAGGCTTCCGTGGAGTGGATAAGGATAGGCTCCGTGTTCGCAGAAACGGAAGGAATGATGCTGGCAATCCAAGATCAAGTTATACCCACACGATATTATCGTAAACACATATTGGGAGAAAATATAGATGAGAAATGCAGGCTATGCAAGGAAAAAATGAAACCATCGACCATCTTATCAGCGCATGCCGCATGCTAGCATCCACTGAATACACAACCCGGCACGATGCAGTGGCGAAAATACTACATCATCAGCTACTCACACAACTTGCACCGAACACGGAAAGCATACATTACTCAAAATATGAGCCCGAAAATGTAATAGAAAACAACGGATTCAAGCTCTACTGGGCTAGACCCATCACCAGGGATAGGACCATCGCGCACAACATTCCTGACATCGTCCTCACGCTGAAGAACATAAAAACAACGTTCATAATCGACATAGCGATACCAAATGCATCGAATCTTGCCAAAAAACACCGGGAAAAGATTGATAAGTACCTACCGTTAGCAATAGAACTAAAAAATATGTGGAAGCAGGATGAAGTAAAAATAATACCGGTAATAATGGGAGCAACAGCCGAGATCCCAGATACGTTGCATCAAGCACTGGTAGAACTAAGGGTGCCACATGGGACGTATAGGATGATGCAGAAAGCCGTAGTTATTAGCACCTGTAGCCTTGTGAGGAAAATCATTAGCAATCTGTAATCTCTACCTCTAATCTGTAGTCTAATAGTCTTGAAACTAACTATGTATGTAAAACCGATGTATACATATAATAAAGATCCCAATATGAGCCTAGCCCGCTGGCAATTTGCCCCGGGCAGGTGAAGGTTCCTGGCCTCTTCAAGGTCAGAGAGTGGGCCAGTTATTCATAATAATAATAATAATAATAATAACGTATATTTAATGTCCAACAGGCCAAATTGACCCAATTTAAGGACACAAAAAGAGAAAAAAATACAAAATCAAAGCGCTGTGTATACACAATACATGATCATAATATAATATATGAATAAGTGTATCCTAAAGAAAAAAATCAAATAAAATAAAACTGTAAACTCGAACATAAATGACAAACAACCAGAAAGTAATAATCGATGTTAAAAAAAATTATTTAATGAAAAATATCCGCGGCGTTTCCAATTTTCGTCATGATGGTTGCCGGTGCCCGTTTTAATACATTTGTCCTCGCCAATGGGAGTCTAAAATTAGTTTCTAACCGGGTGACCACACGTGGCACATGAAGTGTAATTCTCTCCAACAGAAATAAGCAATCAATTTTGTTGTTCAGTAACTTCTTTAACGTTCGCTCACAAAGTGCATCTCTTCTTGTTGATAGAGAATCCATATTATGACGTTCTAATAGTTGAATTTGTGAAATTCCTCTTTCAGGATAGGTACCATCTTGTCTAAAGCTAAGGAATTTCAAGAATTTACGGTGAACACGGTCCGGTTGTATAGCATCACAGGCATATAGTGGGTACCAAACTAAATCAGCGTACTCTAACTTGCTGAGAACGTATGCGTTGTATAAGCTCTTAATGAGATCGATGTCTGTGAAATAGCGAGAAACACGCATTAGAAATCCCAGTGACCGCAAAGCACTCGCACATTGCGTCTGTATGTGGAGCTTAAAGGTTATCGAATACTATCCCCAAATCCCTAAGATCTGATTTCCTCAGGAGAGGAGTGCCATTCATCAAGTAGTTGGATGTGATAGGGAAAATCGATCGTGTATAGGAAGTGATAGAGCACTTATCTACGTTTAAATGGAGTTTGTGAGTGTCACACCATTCAATAAACATATCTAAATTTTCTTGTAACTTATATACATCATCATCCGATCTAATTGCAGCGTACAGTTTGATGTCATCCGCATATGCTAGTACTGGACAGTTTAAAGTATGCAGTAATCCGTCAATGAAGATATTAAATAACAGAGGACCAAGATTTGAGCCTTGTGGTACTCCGGAACTAAGTGTAAATTCATCAGAATGGTATCCATTATAATGTACATAACATCGAGGATTACAAAGATAAGATTTTATAAGTTTGGCAGTTGCTGGTGAGAAACCAAAAGATATAAACTTAGTGAGCAGCAATCCGTGATCAATGGTGTCAAATGCCTTTGATAGGTCTGTGTAGATAACGTCAACTTGACCACGAGTGTCCATAATTTCACTGATGAACTGTGTGATGCAGGTTAAGTTAGTGAGTGTTGATCGACCCGACATGAATCCGTGTTGATGTTCTGATAAGAGAGGACGAATACTATGATATATATACGAATACAAAATTTTTTCATAGACCTTACCAAAGTTGCATAGGATAGATATAGGACGATAATTATTTATCAGAGCGGAGTCTCCCCTTTTTTGTGTACGGGACATATTTTGGTTTTTTCCAGCGGGATGGATAGGTGCTTGTCTTAATAGATAGATTTATAATAAATGTAAGTGGTCTAGCAAGAACGTATCTACAGCCTTTAACCAAAAAACTGGGAATCCGGCCGTCTCCCGCAGTGTGTTTGTTGGCTAATCCATTCATTACACGAATAATGTCTTCTTCACTTGTAGGTAGGATCTTGTGGGGGAGATTGTAAGAGAAGCTGTCTTCAATTTGAGGTGTGTTGGTTGGTACTCCGTTATCAGAGAAGGCGGTAGCGAAAGCGTTCATAATGTCACTAGGATTTGAGTGTTCTATATGCTCGCTGTCAAGTAGAGTAGGGGGAATTCTACTGGATCTTTTAATTGTATTTAGAAATTTACAAATGCTAGTTGGATTATCCTTCACGTTTTGTTGCATTTGGATTACGTACTGGATGTAAGCAATTTTTGTATCTTTTTTTGTTATATTACGAAGTCGTTTAAATTCATTGTAATGCATCAAATTTTTAGTTTTAGACCATCTTTTATGATAGTAATTTTTCAGTTTCAGATTTTGTTTAATTGTGTTGGTGAACCATGGCGGATAACTCTGATTAGTAACACGTTTATGAGGGATATATAAGTCAAAGATCAAGTATAATGCTTTGTAAAATGCAACCAAAGCAGAGTCAACATCAGTATAGTTTTCTACAAAAGTCCAATCATATTTCAATAGCTCATCACATAGAGATAAGTAATCTGCTCTTCTAAAGTTATAAGCAATGTTGTCAGCACATGGAAACATAGGGGCCTGTGTTACGGCATCAAATTCAAATGTTGTGCTGAGTGCAGGATGGTGTGAATCCTCCGGAACCAAGGGGGAGTCATAGTGATGGATATTAAAGTTATAATTTATATTAGAAAAAATAAATCTAGTAGTCTGTTCTCAGTATTAATCACTGAGTTGTATTGCTTGACATTCAGTATTTGCAAAAAATTTTTGAAAATAATAGATTTGCTACATCGAGCATTTGTTGAAGAAAATCGTTAATGTACAGTAACAGACCTATTATTTACATATATACTAGTCTTTTATTATGAATATGGTACTACTACTATACAATCATAATAAAATATGTATGCTGTAATTCATAAACTTTTATATAACTCCAGATATAAATATGTATATGTATATATAAAATACATAAGATACATGTCATGATACGTATTACTTCCACATATGTATCTAACAGCGATAGCTGTTTTGTTTTTTTGTCTGTAACATATCCTTTTCAATACATTCCTTAGCACTATACAATATATTTACAAATTCTATCATATTTGAATGAGCCCCATAGTAAATAATTGAAGATTGTATTGCATCCAAGTGGGTGGTTGTTGTTGGCTCTACAGATACTTCAATTTCTTGTGTTCCATTTTCCTTGTCTTCTTCTTCCTCTTTGTTCTGTGTCTAGAAAATCAGCTGCAAAGTTTAGCACGTAATGAGTTGCTAGTCCCTCATCCATCCTGATGTATTGCTCAGCATTATAACACGAATTGTTTTCTTGATTGAGCGGAGAAATTTGTGCAACGTTTTCTTGCGCCTCTTCAAAAATATAGGATTCGTTGTTTTCCATTTGAGTAAAATGCTGCTTTTGCGAAACACTTTACTACAGTGTCTGATTTCAGTAAATTTACAGATTTGGATATCTAGTTTACGGCATCCAAAACACTCACTGACTTTGTCAGGTGGTGGGAGCTCTTCGCTGTACTCAAATTAACCATTAGAGATTGCATTAATAGGCGCCTGTAATTAGTTTTCATGGTGTAAATGATCCCTGATCCATTGGTTGAGTAATACCAGTAGTATTAGGTAAAAACCACGCAAGAGTTACGTTTGACAAGTGAGTTTTGGATGGTAGAGTAACATGTTCCTGTTTTGGTTCTTCATTGTATTATTAAATAAATTTAACCATGCACTTGTCATCCAAGATTTCCTATTACTTCGCCAAATTATCGGTAGTTTACTTAAATCTAATTTTTTTAAACAGCTCGGTTTACAAGCGTTGTATTGTCAGCCTGTTTTTAGCCATTTTTCCTCCATTACAATTTTCACCACGTAATGCTAATCACTTGGATGGTAAAGCTCGAAAAAATAGACCTGTTTCGTCACCATTAAAAATGTTTTCTGGACTATAATTACTAATCAATATGTGTTGCCTCCAATTCTTCATAGTGTAAATTAACTGGTCGAAACGAAACATTTTGTCGCAAATAATTGCTGTTTACCAGTGTGCCAAGTATATCTCTTCGACTATCGTTATACAAGGTGCTTCCTTAAAATATTTTTGTATAGATACTGGTCTAGTGTTTTTTTATTGGTTCTAACTATCTATATTAAAGTTTTCATGATATCTTAAGTCGTTTCTAAGGTTGTTATATCCCACAACATACAAAGTATTTTGCTTCTACAAATAATACTATACACAAATGCAAATCTAACGAACACAAATAAGAAGAAAGCGGCAAGATCACATGCACTCACATAAAATTATATATACGCGATGTGTATTAAACATTACGCGGCCGGGATTTCAGTTTGCTGATCGCGAATTTTTTTGCATAAACTGTTCACGAAGTTCACGTCAACAGAACACCCGGTAACATTGCCACATTTATAATTCTTGTCTGCCGGATGCGTGCGAACCGTCGTTTGACGGATGTGCCACGATTGAACGTCTTCCAATCAGAAATCTTCCATCTGCCGTTAGCCGCGTGTATACGTATGGATTTACGTGTACATATCTCCGCACAAGTATGTGATTTAATAACCAATTATAATAGATGCGAGGTATCTCCGAAACGATGTTTATCTACTGTCAAAAGTCGAAAATCGAACTTGACGGTTACGATACGCATCGATATTGTCAATAGATATTAATTTCTCGGCGATTAAATTAAATTAACTCTAGTATGCGGTTTGATATGATCAGACAATAAAAGGAAACGTAAACAATATCTGAAAATTAGAAATTTGAATAACATGTGCACATGTGATAAACAAAAAAAAATTGTTAGCACAAAATTTGGTATAAATTTCTTAAATAATAACAACAAATTTTATCCGTTTTAATCACCAGAAATAAAATATACACTTTAGCTTAAGTACTTCTCAAATCTAACTTCAAATCTGTTAATACTAATTTGCCTACACATTATCATTTTACATATCAAACAGTAATGAATTTGTCTTCTATGAGTCGAATAACAATATCATTTTAATAATGCTTATTAATTTCAATAAATACATACTTACTTTTGGTCTTGATTTTGTTACTTTTATATATATACCATGCGTGCATGTTTTCTTTTATCTGTAGTGGGTACTAATTACTAGGTAGTTTTGCTGTGTAATTTGTGTGTGTTAAATGTGTTTAACAATTTTGTTACAGGACTATATTTCGTCGTTAATCACTTTATTCCCAGCAGCGAATAATAGATTGATTAGGATACAATTCTCCAAGAGAAATGTCATCGTAAATCATTATTTACAATACTCCGAATGAAAGTTAATAGCGGGTAGCATCAAGACAAGTACGTGAGACGTTATAGAAGATACAAATCAGGGTGAAATTCAAGATTAGAACCATATTTTCAAATTCACCACAGCTACTAGAAGCACTCTCACAATAAAAAGAGGCTCTAGAGCCTCCGTTCCGAGCCTAACGTTTTACACACATAAGAAAAAGGTTTCTATGTCTTCTTTAATTGTAGAAATTTATATGATTAAAAGAAAATATTTAAATAGATATTTATCATCTTTCATTCTTAAATGTAAAATGTATATCAAACTAAAACTAGAACATGTTTATGAAATTTCAACACATAATCCACAGCATATTACCGCCCTTTTAGCTTTTTTGTGGTAAGTGCAACCGTAATGCAGTATTGCTTGTCAAAACTACCGCTATAGCTCTTGCTACGTAATCTAATGTGTGTGAGAGTTATTATTTTGTAGTGGCAATAATTGTGTAGTACGTACCCATTAACATAAAAATAGTTTTGTAGATTTTTGGTATTATATTAACACTGTAAGCGATAACTACCGAAGTATCACTCAGAGTACCTATAGATATATTCTATACGCTGCAGCAAAATCTTCCGTAGAATATGGCTTTCATAGCTTGTGTAGCTTCATAGCTTGTATAGCTTTATAACTTGTATAGCTTCATAGCTTTATGGCCATTAACTTTAACTACAAAATTCTTGCTTTTATATTTTAACTGCTGATTAACTGCTTTTGTAGCCCAAAAGAAAATGTGTTTTATTTACCACAGTTAAATGATAGTATTATTCACAATAATTATCGAGGGTTGATCATCAGTTGATTTGAAGTTTTGCTTTGTATTCAAAACGCTGGGAAGACGATTCAATAAAAAGTAATAATGACTGAAATAACTGAGTCTGAAAGAAGCCAGAACCCTAAAATGGCCTACAGACGATACGATCGGTTGTACGACTACAAGTACTACAAGCTGAAAATAAAAACGTAAAGACAAGGCAGTCGCTGTTTTTCTCTCCACACGTGGATCGTCGAACCAACTACGATATTACAACAGATTGTACAGCCGATCGTTTGGTCTGTAGGCCTCTTTAAACCTACGAATCAACTTACCCCTTAAAGCGCGATTCTGCACAATACATACCCGATGTACAGTAAACGAAGGGCTTCAATATACAACTTCCAGTTTTATTGCAGCTTAAAAATAAGCAAAGTAGAGTATTTCTAATATATTAATATCACAATATTTAACTAAGTCTTCCTAGCTAAATACAGTTTAGCTAATCCGCTACACAAACACTTCAAATTTTTATTCCACGACAGAGCTGAATCGACTTTTAATCTCAACAAAAACCACTGCATTGCATCTCCAAATTCTATTTCTGTTATAGTGTATTTTAACATTAAATAACACTACAACAGTTTTCAATATTGATTGATAACTTTGTTCCACGTAATACATAATAAATGTTCATAGACTTTAGTAATTCTTAACACTCCAACCCATTGTCAATATATTGGTGTTGTCAGAGTAACTACTTTCTGAAGACTACAAATTAGGTCGCTTATATAAATTAAAGTTGACTGCAAAACCAAACCTTGGGAAATTCAAAAAAAATCTAATCACTTAAAGTTTGCTGTACTTTCTCAGAAACAAATATGTTGATAATTTTTAATATCTATAATAGTAGGAATAATTGCTACTATTGTATCAAATATTATCACCATGCTCTTGATTCTGGTCTTACAATATTGGAATACAAATCGGAAACTTTCTTATACTTGGAAATAATGTTAATAATATTAAGTAAATTTTTCCACAAGTCTTAAATGCACTGTTTTAAAATAAATTGCTATAAATTTAACTATAATACATAGTTGGAAAAGACGTGATAAGCACACCCTGTATAATCTGAACACGTATAGATACCCGCATAATTTCAGCGGTGACCACAGCACGCTAGGACCGCGCCCTTGTTGGATTTGTTTGGCCAGCAGGAAGGGAAGGCACACTCAGTTTGCCTGTCATAGTTCTTGTTTTCCAGAAACACCCTCACCCCATATATTTTTTTAAACAATTGTCTTTATCATTTAGTACTCATAAAACAGTTACTTATATATTTGTCTTAACTTTTTTTTGATATGTCCTATAGTTTTGGAGATATTAAAGCAAATAGCGGAAGGTAGCGTTGGCTCTTGGTCGCCCCCATCCCCGAAAACGAGTGATTTAGCATCTATGAAAGCTACCGTTGTTCTTACACTGCATCAGTCTACAAACCCACCAAATTTCATTTAAATCGGTCACCACCACTTGCCTGTGTTTCCTTGTTAGTCCGACAGTCATATTCACATCTTAAAGAAACTACATAACAGCGTAGACAGCAAAACATAAACCATCGACTACAATTCAAAACCTAGAATTCCTTCTGTGATTTCTATGTGCAAAATAACAGTCTAATACTCCAATCTTTTTAACTAACAATATTATTTGTACATAGACTAGATCAGCATTCCAGAAATTTAATTGTTCTAAAAAAGCGTTAGATTATATCTTTAATACAAATTCGTAAACTATTATCGCAATCGCTCAAACAAATTACATGAATAAATTATTTATATGTATTTAGACATACAAATAAGATTCCTTGTATATGAACAGGTATACACGTTTCTCCCATACTTCTTACACACTCCTATCCATGCACTACTCAACATTATAGTGATTTACAATAATTTTTCTGTCGAACAAGTACGTCACGGAAGACGCAGTACCGCTCTCAACGCTAATAACAATAATGCTGGGTAATTTCAACCAATAATTTTCTAATTGTGTTTTCGTAGTTCCCATATTTACATACTAATTATTCATTCAAGTCCATACATCACCTACAACCTACAAGAATATAATTTGGCGGTGGTGTAATCAAGCGCTTTTTCTGTCTCGTTTGATTCTAAGGGGTTATTACATGGGAAATGTGTAGCAATGATGACGGTGAGAGCTGCAGTGACTCGATGAACGCTGGTAAGTAATAAATAATCGTATTTGTTAAAGGCGGACGTGAGCGTTAAATTAATACCTTCAGTGATTTACACAGCCTTACTGATTGCTAATTGAATAAAAACGAAAATGAATAACAAATAAAATGTGTTCTTTAGCGAAAAAGTATATATTTTAAGAAACTGTTCAGATGTTTCATTTATAAACAGTTAACAGTAAATTTACGTAATATTACTAATGTATAAGTAATGTGCGCTTTACCTAGAAGAACCGGGTAAAGTGCAAGTACTTACAATTAGTTCTATTTCGCTTCTTCGTTCTATAACGCTTTTCACTCATACTATTAACCATCCAAATAATGAATATATTTTCGATATCTTGATTAGCCTGTTCTACACTGTCCTAGTTTTGACAGCGTGTAACCCAGTTACTTTTTAATTCTAGCCTCATTTTTCTTAAGGTGTCCAATATTTGATTACAGAATTAACACTCATTATCTGGCGCGCCCACCAAACAAAATGCATATTCATACCTACAAAATTGGGTACATGGTCTTGACACACCACGAGAAGTTTAAACTGTCTATCATGTTTAGTCATGTATCAGGCAGTCAATGAGACCAACTTGACATCAACTATTACAATGGGATAGTAGCATTAGTTTTACAAAAATTCCTTTTTTGTCACCTTTCTGCTAAGATTCACGCAAATTTAAAACTATTTCTATTAATATATCTATACTATGGACCGCAAAGACTTATCTTTTAATCCGAGATATATTTGCACTTGTAGGTCAAATCAAACAGGAGTTAATTAATAATTAATTTATTATGTATTCGTTAGAAAATAGAAATTGCCATTTATATCTATGTGTCAAATATCTTTTTACGTGTGGTGGGCGCTAGTTGCATGGCACCCATTGCTGTGTAGTTTGTGTGCGTGTAATTATGTTAAAATGGCCTTGTTACAGCACTATATCGCCATTTATAATGTCGCTCTTTTAATCACTTTGCTCCCAACAGCGAATGGTAGGACGATTGAAATCCAATTCTCCGAGAAAAATAACACCTTATTCTCGGAGAATTGCACTACGGCTTCAAGCGTTTTGTTACAATTATAAGCAGTCACCTAACGACTGCGAGTATCGACCCATTAAAAATAAAGATAATCAAAATGCTATACAGGACAAACTAAACAATATTTAAATAAAATACTTTATAATCTCCAGTATACTGTTACACACTGTTTCTTGCTTTTGTTTTTCCGTAGTCCTTGAATAGAATTGTTAAAGCTTGACAAGAAATATCCGGATACCTCACATCATTTTTATTATTATAGTTATATTAAATTAACATGCTTTAATATTGTTTGAAAATCTAAACATTATTCGATATATGAATGATGAAAACATAATAATTTATGTTGTTGAATAAATTGGTATTTAACCCTTCAGTAGTCGCATTTGGTCTCACAGACCGACATGTACGAATTTAGCACATAATTTTTAACAGAGGGGATGCACAAACTCCACGCGACTGCTACCTTCTCACCACAGCTAGTATCATTGTAGACTATTATGGTTAGTCTATGTATTGTGTCTATGTATTCTAATTTAGAGTAAACTGACCTTTTGGTGTGAGAGATCGGTACTAAATATTTCTAGAAAGATAAGTTTCAGTCATATTTACTTTTTTCTGTTAATGTTAATGTATACTTACTAAATAGATGGGAGACTATAAAAGGGAGCAAACGCTGCCAGAAAAACTAAGACGATCAAGTATCAGAGCATGAAATTGATTTGGTGGAAACAAAAAGTAATAATACTGACGCAGATCAAGAAATATCCGATGGGGAAACAGAAACTAAAACTGATATAGGTAGCAATAAAGTTTTTTATACGGGAAAGGATCTTATAAGTAAATGGAAAAAACATACACCGAACGAAAACACAAGGCTACTACAACGAAATATACTGCGCCAGCGATTACCAACAGTACGTGCAGTAACAAAAGATCTAAAATGTCCTCTAGACTCTAGACATAATATGATTTTGTCTCAATAACCATATGATAAATCTGATTGTTTTATATACAAATCATCACATTGATATCTCAGAATTTTAGTCGTAATAGGGACTGCATGCTAAAAAACAAAACGGAAATACAAGCATTGATAGGATTACTATATTACTGTATTACGTTTTCAAATCGAGTCATCTAAATGCAGAAGACTTATTCAAAACAGACGGATCCGGAATTGAGATTTTTAGACTTACAATGTCATTGAAACGTTTCAGACTCCTCCTAAGCTCTTTGCGGTTTGATGATAAAACAACTAGAAACGAAAGAAAAGTAATAGATAAACTAGCTCCGATTAGAGACTTTTTTGAATTATTTATCACTAACTTCCAAACCTAGCAAGTATGGGATAAAAATATTTGCTCTCCCAGATGCGAAATTGTTTTATACCATGAATATGGAGATCTATGTGGGATTGCAACCTAAGCGACCTTACTGCGTGAGCAATTGTAGATATAGTTATGCGCCTCTGTGGACCTATTTATTACTCTAATAGAAATATAACCGTGGACAACTTATTATTCTATCTCTACCGCTATACACAATTGACAAATGGGTTAAATTTAGTATTCAAAATATTTCCTCCACATGAACAAACAGTTTTATGATAAAGGTTCGATGAGTTTTTCACAACCTTGTCAAGTCAGCAGATTATAACATTCAAGTATCCAATAGTCTTGAGAAGATTTTTTTAAGTTTTTATTCGTTTCACATTCAATAATATTTTTCGTTTGATAACAAAACACTGTTGAATTGTGGATCTTTAGTGCGTTGAATTTTTTACCTTTCATATTATCTAGCAACATGGCCTACAACATAGTGGATTGCAGACTATATTGCAATTTATTTTTGTATAATTTCTCTACTAGAAACCCAAAACCTCGTCGGGTGTTACTCAAATTATGTACAATTATTTTCATATTAAGTAATTGCGTTTTATTCAGTTTGTATAATTATTCAATTCTATTTGTTTTCGTATATTTTGTCCTCTAATGTGATTTTAAATGGAATGGAATAAGCTTTAACCCCCAGTATTGTTAATACTAAAATTTTCATACACTAACCCACAATTTACCCATTCTGCCATTTCTTTACCCATATTGCAAAATTCTTCAAGAAGAATATCGTTCATTACAAACAATTTAACCTGTAGCAACAAGTTTTACTTATAATATGAAGATTTTATCGGCTATTTCCATAGTTTCTAATGCTGCATGGATATAAACCATCATGTTAAATACTGATAATAATGAGCTATTATTAATATGCATCGAAAAAGGAAAATACCTTTCCTACTTAAATAATTATTTGTATAAAGAAGGAATATTAAAATATCCTTTTTAAATATATATTTAAAATAATATACCTATGTGAATTAGGTCTAGCATTTTTTCTCTAAGTACAATTGACACCGGTATCAAAATTATTTTCTTCTTAGTCTATTTTAAATAATATTTGTATATTTGTTCATTTCCGACAAGTTGAAGTTCTAATTAAAAGAAACAGTTTCTCTAGCCAATCTACATCAGAAAAATTAGAGACGTGCTAGTGTGTGTACAAAATTATAAATCAATCAATCAGTTAATTAAAATAAGTCAAATGAAATAAATTGTATTCGGGAATTGTGGGCGATACGACATTACACGAAAACGATACCTGAAATATAATTAAACTATCTCGTTGCTGAAGCTAGACACACCATGCCTCAACAACAACATATGATTTCAGATATTGATATGCTACTAACTGAAGTTAAAAATCATAGTACAGGCAGCCGATATTAAACAGCTTCCACACCATGCAACAAAAAAGACAATTTATTACTAAAAAAACTTTATATGAATTTTTAACTGACATTGACGAGAAGCGTATATACGGAAACGCCGTTAACGTTCAATCATGGAAGATTCACGAGACATCACCTAGTTAAATTATATTTGAGGAACATTGAAATTTGTGGCCATTACAAAGAAAGAAGTAACATAAATCATACAATTTTGACTGACAACCAGGAACAAAACAGCAAGTTTTAAATCAATTCATTAACATTATGCTCATGGCACTCATCTTAATTACACACATACATATACATAGTTAGGTCATAAGGTATAAAGTAAAATCCGTAAAATCTGTCCGTAAAAAATGTTATTTTAGTTGTAGATACTACTTTTCTCGAGAATATTTTCCGATTTTATTTATGATCTCATCAACAGTTTAATTGATGGTGTTCCAGAGATCTGGTCCATCCTTTAGAGAATCCAGTTTCTTACTCTCTCTATCTCCTCAATTTATAGACTTACTTACAGAACTTCCTGGACGAAGGCTATTTGGCAGCTCATCACAGCGTCATTAAAGATCTTAGTAAAAGTACCAGTTCTAGCTTTCCTACTTATACACTTCGGTGGGAATGAAGTGTCCGACCTCTTCTGCCGCTTTCTCCCTTTTGGCCATCTCCCTGAATTCGCGCACATATCAGTTGCGCAATGGATTACACATCATTAGCAACAAAAATATCTGAAAAGACGTACTATCGACATTATTTTTCACTACAACCAAGCTAGGAAAGCCTTTGTCAGAAGTTCAGGGCTGAAGACTTGGAACGGTCTAATTGCAATAATAGAACAGGAAAATAATCTGGCGTTCAGCCTACTGCAGGACATGCGAATGAACCCGCAACTAGGTCCTCTCCAAAATCGGATAATCTACCGCTAACCTACACTAGCTTTGGCATCATGACGGTGTGCGAGTAATATGCATATAACATGTTCCTTCAAGTCAGTCATGACTTTTGCTTCTAAATGTTATGTTACGTCTAACAATAAGATCTTAAATTGGAAGAAATAAACTTTCAACACGATTGAACTGCTTGTTACACTGTCAGACCACTACCTTGATAAATACTTTTCAATTGAATCTAATCTCACGATTTGATCAGAACATCTCCCACCCCTCCCTACCTCCAGATCAGTAGATTCAGTTGTTATCACTTTTTTTTCTTGAATGGCAGCCAACCTAGTGCCTCTGAGAATTTGAATAAAAATATATGTATGCCCAACCAAGAAAATTTAATTAGAAATGCCAGATAGACACATATTTGTATATGAAGAATGGTAATAATTAGCTATTCTTGAGATGTTTTTTCCAAAAACTAATAGAAATTGTAGAATACGAGTCTGTAAAATTACCAAAAGAAAATAGTTATTGTATACTTGAAATACTTAAACGATAGTAATAACTAAATTATTTCTTCATGCCATTTTATCTGGTTAAGAATTTCAATTTTAAACGAAGCCCATTAGATATATTGAATAAATATTGTCAGCATAAGGTTAGCAATACGTTTTGTTTTTCTAAAGAAAGCTATTAGGAAACAAGTGTGTTGATTATTCATATGCCATCAATTCATTAAATGTATCAATAAATAAAATTGAATTTAGTTTTTAACAATAAACAGACAAATGTACGAAACATGTGCCATAATGGCAGTAGCATTATTCAGTATAACACACTGAATATCGGTACAGTGCAAGTATGCAAATGGTATTATAATATTGATATTAATATCGCCACTGCATTATGCAATTATATCTTTACACGATTTTGAGAATGTCACCTAATATTTTGAGCTTAAAATCAGCATAATAATGCTAATAATTCAATGTGTAGCTTAAATCCAACTTAAAGTCTGTAATGGCGCGTTGCGCGATTTCTCCCATAATTGATGAACAAATTATGCAAGCCATCCGGCTTCCATGGTTTTCCAAATCACCCATTCATAAATAAATCCTGTAAGCGTCAAAGCAAATACGATGTCTGCGAGTAAAAAAATAATAAAATACATAACACTTTTCTACGTTAAGCTTCGTATATAGGATTAAATAATTTGCATAAATTAACCGAACGGCGAGCATTATTTTGAAACGGATATCCTCGCGCGAATAGATAGTAGCCAAGTCACAAATTACATCCAGTTTTGCGCGTTTACTGCTAATTACGCGTTTGCCAGATCGTAAGTTTTTAAATTCGTTTTTACAAAAACTCATTAATTTATCGTATGCAACGATATCGGAAAATTCATAGTCGTCTGTTTGTACTTGGAGAAAGCAAGAAACTGAATATGTAGTAGAAGAACTTATCCGGCAAATTATGCTATCTTACTTAGTGTTTTGTTACGGTTTACTTCTTTTTTAACTAAAAATTTTACTCCAGTTACATCTTTTGTTTGAATAAAAAGTAACTTCTGCTCTCTAGACAGTTTTCAAAAAATTTGCAAATTTCTTGATCATTATGGACATTTCTAACGATGTAGTAAAAATGTGCATTTGTAAGCTAATAAATAACATGACATCTGCGCATGACCAAAAACTCTGCTTCCAAATAAAATACTGTATAGATAAGATAAGATAAGCAATTACCCTAACTTCTACAAGAAAGAACTCAACCTTTCACATAATACAAACGATTTATGAGCACAATGACTTGCATCAAATAGAGTGCAACCACTTCTTATTTTTAGCTCAGTCATTTGAGTCATTTGAAAGGGAGAGCTAGACAGATATGATGTCAGATCTAGAACGAGTAAACATTGAATATATTGATAATTAACAGCGCTTCGCAAGCCACAGAGCTAAGAGCGGCTGACCATAAGTAGAGCAATATTTGAGGTCCCTGGTTCGAATCCTACACAATAGTGTTACTGGTAAATATTTAAGAGTAAAAAATGTAAAGTATATAGTATATAGCATTTTAAATTGCCTCTAATAGTAATTTCATACTAAATCGAGCAGTAAAGGATAGCATGCATGCATCCAAACAAAGACAGTAGAATATAGTGTAAAATTTCTTATGAAAACAGTGTTAACTTTACCCCTACATATCTATAACGTGTAAAAGTAGAATAAATGTGTTTACTCTACGTAGAGAGATGTTTACCTGTGCACTCCGTGTTAATATTTTACTCTAAAAAGAGTGGACCGGCTAGTGTTAATTATTTACACTAAATTTCTAACTGTGTAGAAACACATTTTCACACACAATGTACATACATAGTAAGAGCTGCTGTGCGTAGTGTCAATGAGTAATATAGCTTGCAAAGCCGCTGCATCTACACTTACGGCAAAAAAACTACAGAAAATAAAAAACCAATAACTGATCTTCAATTTTAATCGGTACTTTTGTGTTTAATACAGTTTTCACGATGATAAAATCATAAAAAATTTACAAGTAAAAAGACAAAATAAACACCAATACAAAAGAAAATCCTAATTTACGAGATCCAAGAAGTTTAACATTTGAAATACTTAGGAGCATTAACATGCAACAGGATAACTTAAATTAGGGAATGGATTCCGAAAACATTTAGAAGTAATAAAAAGATACTACTACAAAAATTTTTGGGCAAAACACCAAAGTCTTGAGAACGCATTTGAAAATAAAAATGAATAAGTGAATCAATTTGGAGCACGAAAATATATATTGTGAAGAGACAAAGATAACTAAATAAGAACTTTAACTGGATGGAATCATTATTATCATAATTTACATCGATAAGGATTATAGATATAGATATAGATATAGATATAGATATAGATATAGATATAGATATAGATATAGATATAGATATAGATATAGATATAGATATAGATATAGATATAGATATAGATATAGATATAGATATAGATATAGATATAGATATAGATATAGATATAGATATAGATATAGATATAGATATAGATATAGATATAGATATAGATATAGATATAGATATAGATATAGATATATATTAATAGTATTATTATGTTTGCTATTATAAATAATTTCTACAAATAGTTATTACATAGAATTTCAACTCTGCCAAAATACATCTCGTACAGAATGTTGTTTTCATAAGCTAGTCACGACGGTGGTTTAAAATTCTGGTCTTAAATCTGCTAAATATTTATCACACAATTTATATGAGACCTTATACGATATTAAATTTTAGCAGTATCCAGTAAACATACCAACTAAAATATTAACATCGTATTTAGTAAATGTTATATTGTCTCGTCTAAGTGACTCACTTAGATTTTCTGTTTGACATAAGTATGTAATATTGTGTTAATTCAAGTAGGTTGTCTAAATTTTGAGAAAGGGTGTTAACTCTCTGAAACAATGTCGACTCAGGTGAACCAAAGTAACTGTGAAAATCATTGTTAGTGAAGATATAATATATCCAAAAGTTTTTTTTTACTTCTTTTGAGAAAAAGTGGGGTGTAACATTTTTAGAACATGAATTTTTAAGTTGAAAAGAAGTACTTAGCTGTATACGTAAGGTGTAAAAGAAAAGTTAATGGAACTGCAGCTATTGGCGTTAGAATTAAGAAGACGTGAACCTTTTTTCGTTTCTAGCCTTTCGCTAATTCTTTATTAGCTTCTTCAGAGAACAAACTGGTAATTATAGGACGACAATATCACAAGACAAAAATTAGTCTTCTCATGTTGCCGTTCTATAATTTAAATAAATTTAATTTTTTTTTTTTTGCTCCTCAATCTCCCGTATTCATCAATCCAATTAGATTTTAGCTGTTTTGTAAAATATGGTGTGGAAAATAGTTATTTACGAACCAAGTGCGTGAAATCATATTTCGCGAATCAGTGACCAGTTTAAAGCGCGAGCCGGAGGCGAGCGCTTTATGGACACGAATTCGCGAAATGTTTCACGCACGAAGTTTGTACAATATTTTTTGTACGACAACTATAATAATAATAATATACAGGGTGTTTCCTAAGTAATCTAAAATATTATATGGGGCGCTCCGTCACTCAATTTTAAGACGAAAAGTTCATATAAACATGTGTGATAAGTCTTGTCGTTAATGAGATACAGAGTGTTGAATTGTTTGTAATAAATCAGCTGTGATTGTATTTGAAATTAATTTTTCCTGGTGACGCTACTGGTATTTAGAAGTAATACGAAAAACATGCTTATTATAAGTGACGTTTGAAGTAACGTTGACAACTGTGTCAAACCTAAAAACCAACGCAACAACGAACAATAAATTTTTAATAATACGATCTTTTTGTGTTAAGTTAACAACGATGCCTGTGTTTACTAATGTTGAAATGGCTAATATGCACTTCTTGTATGGATTAGCTAATGGTAATGCCTTAGAGGCTAGACGTATGTATGCCCAGCGTTATCCTAATAATCGTTTACCATGTTCAGATACGTTTACTAAGCTATACATATTCGTTTACAAGAAACTGGAACTTTTGCCAAATCAAGAATATTATTGGACGACCCAGAACTGTGACAACTCCACAATTGGAAAACCAGATTCTTCAAATAATTGATCAACATCCAGAAACGAGTACCAGAAAAATTGCTGATGAACTAAATGTTGGTAACAGAACTGTTTGGAATATTTTAAGAGATAACTTATTGTATCCATATCACGTTCAACGTGTACAACATTTGCTACCTACTGACTATCCGCTTCGCATACAGTATTGCCAATGGATTTTAAATAAAATAGCAAACAATCCCAATTTCGCTGCCGATATTCTGTTTACGGATGAAGCCAACTTTTCAAGACATGGCATTATGAATTTTCATAATGACCGCATATGGGCAAATGTAAATCCACATGCCATAATTGTAAAGATTTCAACAAACATTTTCGGTCAATGTTTGGCTTGGCATCATCGCAGATTATTTAATAGGAACATTTTTCTTTCCTGCACGGTTGACCGGTGCGACATACCTTCATTTTCTAGAAAATGAACTTCCAGTTCTTTTAGAAGATGTACCTCTTATTATTAGAAGGCGCATGTGGTTCATGCATGACGGAGCTCCTCCACATTTTTCATTGATTGTTCGCGAGTTTTTAAATAACGTTTTTCCAGACCATTGGATCGGACGAGGATCTCCACACCCATGGCTCCCTAGATCACCGGGACACAATTCTCTGGATTTTTGTGTGTGGGGATATTTAAATTCGCTCATTTACACAACTCCGATATTAAACGTACAAGATCTTCAAAATCGTATCATACAAGGCTGTAATCTTATTCGTAACAAACCTGGTATCTTCGAACGTATTCGGCAATCAATTAGACATCGAGCAGATGCTTGCATTTTAGCTGCAGGTGGACATTTTGAACATATCTTCTGAAATATAATATTTTTTCTTTATGTTTAACACATGTTGTTGCTTCTAATAAAATAATAAAACACCCTGTATCTCATTAACGACAAGACTTATCACACATGTTTATATGAACTTTTCGTTTTAAAATTGAATGACGAAGCGCCCCATATAATATTTTAGATTACTTAGGAAACACCCTGTATATTGTTAAATACGTTATCGTTTATGACTATATTATTAAGGTTAGGGATTTATCATTTTAAAATGTCACTAAATTAATCAAGTTCCAGGAAGTACCAACTTTACTTTTACGCACTCGTGTTTAAAGTGACTTTTTACGCACGCAAATCGAATCGTGAAATGACAGATTTTGATAAGCGAGTACAAAAACTTTTTTATGTCTATATTGTGAACAAATTCTTTAGTTTAGTAGATTGCCTAGTTTAATGTTACTCTAACACACTGATTCTAAGAGTTAGTTTAATTTTCCTAAATGGCATGTAAATCGTTAAAACACGTCATCACTGTAATGTTGAAAAACCAAGTATGGCAGTGGACGTGACGACCAAGGATGAGGAAATTTTTTTTTCTATAAGTATTGGTTCGAAAATGCTTTCCGAGGTGCAAAGTGTTAAAGTTTCTCAAAAAATATTCGTTTATTAATATCTTTATTGATATATTGAAGATATCAACAAATATCTTATGGATGGACAAAATAGATATATTACAGTTGTTTCAGTAACTCCAGCGACAATCCCATGAAGCAGTTTGATTAGATTTTGGCACAATTTAGCTTTTAAGAAAAAAAAATTAAAAACCAAATCCAAAAACCAAGTTTGCCAATATATTAACAAATTGTAAAAATATCATTAAAATCTGCCCATATGTTTTTAAGATATTAATAAATGAACAATTTCTGTAAGACACTTCAACACTATATATTCGGAAAATTAAACGTTATCGCTTTATCAATTTTACTATTTCTTCATATTTTCATCCAAGCAATTCGACATGAAATGTTCGTGTAATATTAGTGCTTCACGCTATATATTATTTCGAGATGTGATAATATGTACATATCTACAGAAATTACCAAATTGATTGCGTTCCACATCGGTCCAAATAAGTGCAAGATCTTATTATCAGCAACAGTGCTAAACATAGCTTAAACATATACCATATGCATTCCAGAGAAACACTAATTGCAAGCAAATTAATATTCATGTTCTTCCTTACTAATTGGTCCTAATTATGCAAAATTATTTTAATTACTAGTACTAATTGTGTGTCCACTAACATTTAATTGAAAGCACTTGCGCATCACGAGTTAAAGATGCTCGTAGATGTACAGCTTTTTCACGTTGGGATTATCTCCAACATATCTGGCGCGATTCATCTTAAAAGCACACGTTATATCACGAAAAAAATCCAGATCGTAGTATATTTAATACACACACACACAATTATAATATAAATCAAATTAATAAGGATATTTACGACCAAGCATATAACGTATAAATTAACTTGTCCGTGGTATTACATGCATTCTGTAACACCACACATACAGTATTGATACTCATACACCTAACTGTACATACATAATTAATGAATATATGCGGTGATCGTAATTATAGGTTTGAGGGTATATAAAATTTTATTTTTGTATTTGCGCGTTACATTGTGCGAATATACACAATTACACATTACTTCAGTAAAATGAAAATAAATGAGTATGTAAACTTCACACCTCTGGGAATTAATTGAATAGTGTGAGGTTATTTTCTTAAGTCTCATTATGTATATTCCTCCGAGGAAATGATTATCGCTTATAATATTGCCATTTTTATAGCAATGTTATAGCTTAAATTGCAACTTAAACGTTAATAATTGTATGCGATTTCGATCAGATTTTTGTGAAGCTTTAACACTGAAATTTAATTTGAAAAGTTATTACGTTTATTATATAAGCGATATTGATTTTGCAATGAAGTAGTCTGCAGCTGTTGCACTACGAAGTATTGTCAATGACAATACACCAAATTGTAAAAAATATGGATTACCCACCATAAAATTTTAAATAATCTCATTCAAAAGTAATAACTTTTTCGTTTATAGACAAAAATGTTTATCATAAGCACCTACTTCTCTAATTTTTCAATCTACCAGTCTTTTTAACATAATAGTGATTTATGTACAGAACGTTTAGAGCGACTGAGGCCAGCTAGAAAAGAGATAGATCTAGAGTGGGGCGGTTGTAAAACATACGGAATTAACGCATTAGCAATATTATTACTATAGTCTCTCAAAATATTGAACTGAGATACTGAGATATTTCTGAAGAAGAAACACCTAAATACTTTTGAAAATTAAACATTTTCAAAAAATTTTCGAAGCAACATTGTGTTGATTTTAAACAAGCTTTCATGAAAACATATTTCTGATCTAGACATCACCTGTGACAGTTCTCTGTATCTATTTAAATATAGTAAAAATAAAAGAAATACGTACGATATTATGGGGTCGTAGAAAAATAGTGTATGCAACTCACATTTAATGACTGTTAAGACAATCGTATTCATTACAATACTCGGCTACGCCTCGTATTGTAATTTTCATACTAGTGTCTTAATAGCTATCATTAAATGCTCGTTGTATAATATATTATTTTCGAATAGAACGTCCTGTATATTTCTACATCTTTGTAAAATACACTCTCACAAATACTCTTCTCCCTGAGATATTTTTACTAAGTGGATGTGATCAAAAAGACATTATTTTTGGACCAATATTAAAATAGAAGCTACATTCGCCACAAGCTTATTAACAAAGTGTGAGTCAAGCTTAAAAGTTTTCAAAATGTTACGTAGAGTGTCCAAGCAGTCGATTCAATATTTGAAATTTAAAATTTTGCTTAATGCTTATGTCAGAATTATGAATTATTAAATTTTGTAACTAGAACTTGTGATTTCTACCGAAAAACTAATCAATGTCACCTTAACATAGACAATAATGCATTAAAGTATTTAATTTTTGGGAAATAAATCAACTCAGAGAATACGAACAGTTGACTTTGTTAATGATTGTTGAAATTGAAGAACGAGTTCGTTTAAAAATGTAAGAAATGTCTCAATTTTTTTCTTTGATAATTTTTTGCATTTTATTAATTTTGGTTGATTTTCTGTTAAATTGTAAATACATGATGTGCACGTTAGTGATAGCACGATTACCGAGATAATTATTTGCAAATAACTTTAGTTTTTGGTTTCCGTGGAAGATGTAATAACATTTTTGAACATCAAAATCATCAAAAGCTTTTACTTCAATATTAAGCCAAGGAAAATGTGGCACATCTATTTGGTAAAAATTACAAAGTAGAGTAAATATCCCAAGAATAAGGCAAGAAAGATTATTACACGTGCAACGACATTTTAAAATCTATATTGATATAATGATTCATTAAAACTAATAAACTTTTATTTAATTAGCTTAAAAATTTATACAGACCCGAAAATATTTAGGTGTTACGATACATTTGAATAATGGTGTGTTTTATAAAATGAATCTACACTTCTTAGAAACACACTAGTTTCGTAAAACGCAAGACTAAATTAGGCAATTTTAGTTTGAATCAAGCCGAAAAGAGTATCCATTTCATTAAAAATTTTGTCATAACTATGTTTTCGTACGAGAGAACTTGAAAGGCAAATTTTCTATTTCATATTGCGGATTAAATAGAGATAGGATGAGATACTTTTTTATTTCGATACAATATAAGGAATTTTACCTAAACAGAAGTGTAATCGAATGACGAAAAATCAGAGAGGGCGTAAGCAAAAAAAAAGAAATGTGCCTGATAACAACATAAAAATTAATGTCAAAGTAGAAAAGTACTTTGTACAACGCCAATATAGATATATGATTGTACTATCAATCATAATTTTAATGTTTCACGGCCGTTTGCACCGTTCCTAGTTAAATCAAGTTAAGTTAAAATTAAATTAAATCTTAGTTAAATCGGAATTTTAGTTGCACGGAGATCTAAACAAAAGATTAAAAAGTAAATCAATAGTTAAATCTTTTGTTAAGATTTCCGTGCAACTAAAAATTCCTATTTAACTAATTTAACCAAGATTTAATTTTAATTATAATTTAACTTGATTTAACTAGGGACGGTGCAAACGGCCGTCAATCTTATAATACGAGAGATAAGCTACAATTATTGAAAATTAAAAAATCTAGTTACCCGTGGATAACAAATTGTTGTTTATTAAATAGTGCATTATTTTATATGTCAATTGCAGTTTAGTTTGTAAAATTCGGTTGAATAGTGTCCGAGAAATAGTCCATAGCATAAGCTTCTGTTATAGAAAAAAAAAGGAATTATAACGAGAGAACTCTCAGATAATGATTTACTATGATTTCAAGAAAGGCTTGAGCACATATAAGTGTGATGAAAGTTTAAAATCGGCATTTGGGGATCTCGCACCATCATTGGCTACTGTTTATAGGTGGTAGGAAGAAATTGAACGAGGTTGCAAGTCGGTGGTACACAGAAAAGGAACTGGCCGTCCTTTAACTGCTGTTAACCCCGAAAATATTGCTGCGGTGAAGAAGATGGTGGAAGAGGACAACCGCATCACCTATGCAATATAGAGTCCAATCTGAAGATTGGATCCTCGCAAGTGAGATCAACATTCCACGAACATTTACATTTGAAAAAGGTTGTAACTCGGTTTGTACGCCATCATCTGACAGATTTACAAAAAGCAGAACGTGTTAGAATTTACCAACAAACTTTAGATATGTTGAATGCTGGAGGCCATCAAATTATTTCTAAAATTGTAACTGGCGATGAAACGTACCTACCGTTTTTTTATGTTCCCACTCGCCAAGAAAGCCGAATCTGGATACGTGAAGATGAGCAAAACCCCTACGATGGTGAAAAAAACAACGAGCAATGAAAAAATTTATGTACGCAGTATTCTTTATAAGTACGGGTTTGGTGGCCCCAATTAAATTAGATGATCAGAAGACAGTTACCGCGAAATGGTATATTGAAAAGTGTTTGCCTACTGTGTTCAGTACAGTGCCAAGAAAGGAAATCATGTTGCAGCATAATAACGCGTCGTCCCATACAGCAGAGACAACTGTTCAGTATTTAGCGGAAAACAAAATTTGGCGACGTGTGACTTCTGGCTATTTTTGAGCTCAAAAAAATTTGACAGGGCAAAGATTCCAGTCAGAAGAAGAGATTGACATAGCCGTTAAGTGTTTTTTAGATAGTATTCCTACAGACAGCTGGTTGAACGCTTTTAAGCTATGGAAGGAGAAAATGGTTAAGTGCATTATTGTAAATGTCAATTACTTTGAACATATTTAAAATAAAATTTCTAAAAACTTGTATCAATCTTTCTATTCTCAATAATTGTAGGTTGTCCCTCATATGAATATTAAATATATTTACGGAAAAACGGACAAATCTATGAAAATTTAGCAAATATTTCCACGTAATCCACAGGTTTTATTGCTTCAGGTTTGTGAACTACCAGAGACACAATCGTCTGTAGTTTGTCTGTAAAAATGAGAAATATGACATTAATTAACAAGAAACCAGTTGATATCTCCACGTCGCAGAATAATTATGCTTTCGCACTTAGGTAAGTTGAGTGCATGCAGTTTTATACATAGTGTCATGTTGTTGATCCAAAGAAAAGCACTTGTCATTGCCAAATATTGATTGCGGTTGAGTATAAGTGCAACTTCTTACAATGTTTCGAAAAAACTTCACACAGTTTTTAAATAAAGAGAAACCTAACGAATCTCACAGAAGCTTTCATAACTCCAAATACGACCACTAAAGCAGAAAATAAGTCTTTTTACTGACGATGATTTTTAATCTAAAATAGGATCAACTTTCAACTGTGATAATCTGAACATGCTTCCTAAATATGATAACCTGGTTATTTTAGCTTCAAGATCAAGCGTAACAATTGAAAATCTTTTTATAATTAGCTTGCAATTTTCGCAGTAACATAATGTAGGGGGAATAAAAACTATTAAAATTTTTGCAATCGTTGCTAGAGAACGCATTTGCACTCCTTCGTTGTTAATCTCGTTCCTTATATTGTATTTATTCTATTAGGAGACATCTACCTATTTACTATTAAATAAGTAAATATCAGTAGGTACTAACATTTTCGGTTTGTTAGATATTCAACTATAATTTACAATGTATCTTCCAAATCTAAGACTAATTCCCACGTCTACGTTTTGATATAAATATAAACGAAGAAATTTCGGTTAAGAAACACCTGACAACAATTCGTGCTTATATTCCTTTTATATTCCTAACTGTACACCAGTCATAACAAATAATGCAGTTTCGGTTCGTCTAAGAAGTCTCTTGACTATGTCAGTAGCAATTACGCGGCTTCTAATGAAACTGTTATTGCGGAACTCGTAATATAAATTGGAAACTCCTATTAATACTATTTCTGTAGAATTTATCGCCTAATTATATCAATGTCAATCGTTGCATTACATTTCAGAAAACATCGATATAGGTAAATGGTTGTCTCCGGCACATGACTTGAATAATATATAAATAAGTATATGAAGCGTTCTAGATCTCAATAAATAAATAACCTTATATTAGTATGGTAAGTAAATATATGTGTTGACACACATATATTTACAAAGCTTTCTATTATATTTACCCTTATTTTATTTTACTTCATAAATCTAGTGCACTAGCAACCCAACAATCCGTTAATGTTAAAGGTAATATCTTCTGTAAACTGAGATTTCAAAGAGTGATAAAATTACACAAAATAGCTATACGGCACTAACGTCTGATACACTATCGAATTTAAGAAATGTTACAACCTAGGCGGTTTGTAATAGATAACGTGCCTGTAAAAGGATATAAGTAGAATATCTTTTCAATAGTGAAACAAACACGTATACCCATTCGTTGATAATGCAAGAAAATATTGACGCATCATGTCAAATAAGCTTGTCTTTCAGTTGTTTTGTGCATCATGATATATCATCTTCGGTAAAAATTATTTTGACTACTGACCGAAGATATGAAAAATCAGATTCTGTGTCACCATCGAAGATTGATAAAGAATTTTGTATAATAATAATAAAGTATTTATTTCATTTCTTATTTTGAACAATCCAAAAAAATCAAATAATAAATAATAGTAAAAGAAAGAAGAACAAATAAAATATAAATCGTCAGAACAATAAAAATAATAATAGTACTATAATATTTACAATTAGAACTGAAAATCATAGGGAGTTGGTTCAATGTTAGCTAGTAACACTTAATCTTCCACCATCACCCTGAACCTATTCTTAATTAATTAAGAACTAATATTTAAATAGCAGATTGCATACTAAAAAAGAAATGGGTATAACATAATAAAATAATCAGAAACAAAAGATAGGAAAGCTTGAAGAATTGGCAAATGCTAAATGTAGTGGTATTAACCCAGTCCTTGATTGATGACCATTTCTTTAATGCAAAAGCTTACTGTTTTCCTTTTACTACAAACACCACAATAAATGAAATTATTAAACGACATTTTGGTTCTTTCTGAACATCATCAGCTCTCTTATTATTTATGGGTGCTATATTGGATATTGACACTGTTAAAAAGAACGTTAACAGTGAGTTTTAATTAACCAAGAATAAATTTTAAGGTTAAATAAGGTAGTCAGGAAGTTTCAAACGCGTCATCATCATAATAAGCCAAGTAATGTTTATGTTGACAGTAATTTGAAAAAAAAATCTGCCAAATATTTCACAAAGGGTGAATTAAAGGTGGTTTTGCAAAATTTTTGACAATTTATAGACAACTAATAGTCCATTAACAAAACGGCCCCGGAATTAAATTTTCCGCAGAGTTAAATACAGTGAATTTTCCACGAAATACGTTTAAATCAATGAAAATTCGTATTAATTACAGCTTACTGCCCGGTCATAATTTGAGACGAATGGAGTACTACAATTGGTTAATTCGAAAGTTAGAGAGACGACTAGTACTCTTTAAAGAAAATCATCTGCTCAGATCAACCAAATTTGACGAATTTATTATAATTAATTGAGAATGAAATATATATTAAGCGACACGAAATGGGACAACATACCTGAACTTTGTACGCATATGCATATCTAAATTTTTGGACAAGAACCCGTTATATGAAATGCTGTATTTATGGTGGCAGGAGGACACAGCACCGACTCATAATCCGACAATTGTAAAGACTTACTTAAACCAAAAGTTCCAACTGCTGCACAAAAGGTGTTACAGTTGCAGGGTTCAAAAATACTTTGAGAAAGACAATGCCCGACCTAAGATTCTGATTCTGTCCGCATTCAAGTTCACCAGAATTCACTTTGCAGATACAAGAGAATCTAATTAATCGAATTCTAATGCGACATCAACCTGAAAAGAACGTTTGCTTCTTTCGGTTTAGTATAGTTTTGAATATCAATACAAAATGAGTATCCTTCTCCGAGTTCAAAAGCTGTATTGATCCTCATTCCTTTTCACCATTTACTTAATTTCTTTTTGTATTTGATATTTAGTTTGATATAGTTTAATGTGAAAGTCACATTAAACTACTTGTTCTTATTTTTGTTTTTATGAATCACCGAAAACGCCAAAATTATTATTCATGCTGTCGATGTTAGATCGGTATATTATTTAGAGCATTCTAATTAATCCCAAAAAGAAAGTCATTCATCAAAATCAGAATTCAACAATTTACGGATTTACCTACAGAAAGAAATTGATTTCTTGGAACCAAACAAGCAGCAACACGTTTCACTCCAGTTTCCGAATTTGATGCTAATCGAGGTGTTTCATACTTTTTACTGAGTGTCGAGCACTATCAAAACGAGAATACCACCCCTTACAACATTCATACAACATTAGTGTATTTAAACAACTAATATCGTTATTGAAATGAAACCATACAAATTTGATGTTGAATAATTTCTTTCATATCAAAAATCCAAAAATTGTAACGTAGTTGTGAACAAGACGTTCTGACAACTCTACTAATAATGATAGACATTTTCTTATATGTACAGAATCATTCCCATGGCGAATTCATATTAAATTTATAAATTACATTTTAAAGTGCATGCAATTAGGATGTCATACAAATTAAACTTAGATTATCATTAAAAAAAGCAATTATTAGCTTTACGAAAACAAAAGGAAATAAATGAGTAAAGGCGCTTCTTTCTAAATTACCTATTTAAAATTATAGCATAATTACGAAAAATTTTATCTATCTTCAGAAACAGAAATTACGTTAACTATGTTATTAAATTTCATAAACTCTTGGACGCGTACGTAACTGGTGGAAAATTCACGATTACAGTAATAATTGAAACATAATTTATGCATTTATTCACCTTTTCACATTATGCATTCTAAAGAACTGCTGAACTGCTATAATCGTGAATGGAAGTGAGGATACTACTTGTAAGAAAACGAATTACCTACATAAGGATGTATTATAATGACAAATATTCTGGACCATAAGATATAATTGCAGCAATGCAAGTAATTATCCAAAAAAGTATGAAGAACACAACTATACATCTTAGACGACATACAGTTATAGATTAAAGTGAACAACTAATTGTAAGGTTTTAGTAAAACATTCTCATGGTTTTAAAGTATCAATAATATTAAGTTATATGAAAAAAATGTTCAACAAACTGTGGCAGATGCTTACGAGGTTTGGCCATATAAGTCTTGTATTAATACCAGTAATAAAAAAGAAACAACTGTACTACCGCAAACCAGAACTGTTCATTGAAACAGTGATTCTGTGTTCTCGCCTAGACTGATTATATTTCTGATGAATTGGATTTTTTTGGTTTTCAACGAAGAGCTAATGTTTAATGTTGACTTTGCTTTTATTAAATTTAGTTCAGACCTTGCTTCGTGTCATTACGTTGGCCAAATAATCAATTTTTTTGAAAATCTGGATTTTGAACTAAAGTTGTCTAGTTTAGTTTGCTTTCCACTAAACACCGTTTCAAGCATTCGAGTACAATGCACCCAACTATTAGTGGAGATACCCTAATAGTAATCATGTGTATACAGAATAGAAATCTTCAGCTGCGATTTTTTTTCTTTATTTGTACTACAGCTTTTGTTCTGTACTCTTACGTGTGTAAACATTACGTCGCTGTTGATGTTTTTAAGAAATTGTATACTACATTCAGCACATCCCCTAATACAACGCGTAAAGTATGAACTTCTAGAATGAGCAGTAATATATTACTAAGTCAGCAGACAGTCAAAGAAAGTATACTAAGTTCACAAAATCTGTGTGAAAACTCAATTAATGCATATGAACCTTCTAATGTTATGATTCCACTACACAGAATGGCATGTAAATTTCAAATCTTCAGTGCATGTCATTTCCAATTCTATAATTTTTGAAACCGTATTCTGAAACCATAACTACAACATTTACAAGACAGGTAACTCTAAATATACAAACTATTTGGATAACTTTGTACACTTTCAATTCGATTGCAATTATGTATCATGGTGGCTAATTCATTTGTAATATTTTGTTTGACTATACAGACATTTAAGTAGTTCTACACTTTTGATCATTATTGTATATTCGAAAGTTATTTCCTTTGTCATACATTTTATCTCCGTATTTTTAATTTTTAACAATGATATTATGGCGAGCAAATTCCTATACACTGTTGCGTAATTTAGCAGTTTTCAGACTTGTAACAACTTTTTGTATAATGTAGATTCTAACCAGTGACGATAGTTGGTGGTAATGTGTATAAAATATTTACAATTTGTTTTTAACGCTGATGTAAGACATGATACATTGTTCATTACGCGAGCACGTTCTGCCCATTAATAAAACTAATAAAAACGATATCGTTAAATATATTGAATTCCAGCGAACGAATGAAATAGCGTTCGTAAAGCATAAAACATGTAAGATCAACTCTATAAGAAGATTAACAGATAACACAAATGTTACTCCAATTTTGTGGGAATTGTTTGTTTGTTACTCTTTAATTTTCTGCCAACAAGGCACATCCAACATTCTACATACTTTGTCGTAAAAGCTGCCTAAAACAGCTAGATTATATCACTACTATGACGGTTTCAATTCCTTTATTTATTCTCGTACATGCTCTAGCAGAGTTGTAGTAATTATAGTTCATATTATTGTACCCTAACAATGGATTATATGTTAATTCAACTTACTTACCTATTGATTCAATCCGTTTGCATATTAGAAAAATTTCCACGAAGACGATCCAGGAGTCATCCTCTTCTAAAAAATATTTTCTTGTCTTCACTGTGTATCACTAGCACACTTCTATTACATCATCCTATAATTCCACTTCTTATATATACGAAAACATACGTATTTTAAGAGAAAATGATCTAAACGCTATAACAGTACCACAGTTTATGTCAATAGTTACTACAGCACTGCCCACCCCTACTATTGTGTCATCTTTCGTATACGCTTATCACTAGAAAAACTGTTCGCATCTAACAAAAACTGAATATACGGTTATATTTTATGCACATAATGTAGAAACTACTACCACATAAATCGGATTTATTTAGTTTTATAAAGCCGGCCGGACACACTAAATATTATTATGAAATATTTAATAGCAAAAGGTATCGGAAGTAAGGATAAAAACATAATGATTTGTTTTTACTAGACATTATTAGGTATATGTAATAAAATATTGCAACAATGATATCACATACAGATACAACACAACTTACGAAATAAAAAAGATTGCTTTTTACAAACCCATGTAAATATATTCTACTGAATACCTACTGACAAATTAACATTATTACATTTAAATACATCAACAAATGCATACTAAATAGTATTACCTAATCTAAATTCTGAAACTTTCATTTATAAGATTGTTATCTCTTTGTTTGAAATTTGTTTGTTTTTTCTTTCGTGTTTACCAGCAGTAGTTGGCCACAATGTTTTTACCCCTCCATTTTTTTTCTATCCTGGCCTTCTATCCTGTTCTTCGTCCATTTGTCTACGAAAAATCAAGATGGCTATTCAAAAAGAAAATATTAATGCTCATATTGCCACCTAGATTAGATTAGATTAGGAATGCAGTGGCCGAACCTCTTTCACCGCGACCTAATTTTGCCTTCTTAATTAATCCTATCATTTTTAGAGCGGCTCTTTTATGTAGCTGTTAGCTGTGAGGTTCTCTACGCCCATTGCTAGAAACATTGGCCTCTCTAGGCCATCGCAGTGGCACAAAACTATGAACTTGGGTTCCTTTTTTCTCTTGACAGAATCTGCAGAAAGCATTATCTGTCATGCCGATGTTAAACATATGTCTATTCAGTCTGCAATGACCAGTCAACAGACCTATTATCACTGTGACAATCTTCCTGTTTTGACTTAGTAGGTCTTCAGTAAACTCAGGTCTGTGTTCCCTTAGGAACTCCTGTGCCTGTCTTTGTCCTGGTGATCTTTTCCACCATTCCTTTGACCTGTTATGTCCATTTGTAGACGGACTTTTTAATTTGCGATTTGGTGATGCCGAAGGAAAAACAAGTTCGTATAAAAGGCCTTGACGAACCTCGTCTGGCCAACTCATGCGCCGTCTCATTTCTCTTCACGCCCGTGAAACCCAGGCCAAAGTAAATTTCCTATGGGTGCCCACCTCATTTAGGGCTCTTACGCAATCCCAAACCAGCTTTGAGTCAGCACTTCCGGAACTAATCACTTTAAGGGCTGTCTGTCTGTCAAAGTAAATAGCGACACTTTTACCCAACACTTTCTTGTATAAAAATTTGTAGCGGTGGCAGGTTTAGAATTACTTCCATTGCGGCGGTGGAGGTCGTTCTCATTGCCCCAGTGGCGTATAGAGAAACCTGCCTTTGAATGCCACCTAGCATTTTGGCCGCCTCCACCTGTCGCACCTTTGGTCACCATACTACTGCTCCGTATGCTATGATGGGTATAATTACCCTAGTATATAGTCACAGAGTATGTCAATATGTACATATTATTTATTATTACATATTACATATTATGCATAATAGCGGTAAGTATTCATCCGTGTTAATTGTTCGCATCATCGTAGCAGCAATGCAACTCTCGCGGTGTAGTTTTTGTGTGTGTAAATTGTGTTCAAATTGCTTTGTGACAGCATCACACCGCCTGTTAATCACCTTGTTCCCAACAGCGAATTTCTCGGAGAAAAATGTCACCGTCACTCCCGGCTCCTATTGTTTCGCCACAACGATAGTCAACCGCGTAATCACTGCGGCTATGGACCCGTTCACCCGTTAGTCCACCTAAAACAAGTTTAGGACAATCGAAAGTTGCTATTGGAGAACATTAAATTTTAAGTCGACGAATTGCATTATGTAAAAACTTTAAAGTGTTCGGGGTTCATTTGTGAATAAGATAGTAGAGCTAAAACGTTGCGTTGAACGAAACAGCAATGGTCTCTGCGGCACAATCTTAGCTCTGGGTCAGAAAGTATTTTGCACAAAAGACCTGCAAAGGTCGCGGTGAAAGAGGTTCGCATGGCCACCCCATTCCTACTCTAATCTAATCTCGGTTGTAATATGAGCCTTAATATTTTCTTTCTGCATACCCATCTTGATTTTTCGTAGACAAATGGACGAAGAACAGGACAGAAGAACAGGATAGAAGAAAAATAGAGGAGTAAAAACATTGTGGCCAACTACTCTGCTCGTGTACACAAAAGAAAAACAAACAAATTTCAAACAAAAAGATGATAATCTTATTAATGAAAGTTTCAGAACTTAGATTAATACTATTTAGTATTTATGCATTTGTTGATATATTAAAATGTAATAATGTTAATTTGTCAGTAGGTATTGAGTAGAATATATTTATATAGGTTTGTAAAAAGCAACGTTTTTTATTGCGTAAGTTGTGTTGTATCTGCATGTGATATCGTTGTTGCAATATTTTATTAGATATAGATACCTAATAATGTCTGGTGAAAATAAATCATTATGTTTTTATCCTTACTTCCGATATCTTTTGTTATTAAATATTTCATAATAATATTTAGTGTGTCCGGCCGGCTTTATAAAACGAAATAAATCCGATTTGAATGGTAATAGTTTCTACATTATGTGCATAAAATATACCTGTATATTTAGTTTTTGTTAGATGCGAACAGTTTTTCTAGTGATAAAAGCTATTAGTATACGAAAGATGACACAATAGTAGGGGTGGACAGTGCTGTAGTAACTATTGACATAAACTGTGGTACTGTTATAGAGTTTAGATCATTTTCTCTTAAAATATGTATGTTTTCGTATATTATAATATATATTATATTATTATAAGAAGTGAAATTATACGATGATGTGACAGAAGTGTGCTAGTGATAAACAGTGAAGACAAGAACATATTTTTTAGAAGAGGATGACGCCTGGATCGTCGTGTTCGTGGAATTTTTTCTGATATTCAAGCAGATTGAATGAATAGGTAAGTAAGTTGAATTAACATATAATGCCATTGTTAAGCTACAATAATATGGACTATAATTACTACAACTCTACTAGAGCATATACGAGAATAAATAAAGGAATTGAAGCCGTCATATTAGTGACATAATTTAGCTGTTTTAGGCAGCTGTTACGAGAAAGTATCTAGAATGTTGTATGCGCCTAGTTGCCTGAAAATTAAAAAACTAACAAACAATTCCCACAAAGTTAGAGTAACATTTGTGTTATCTGTTAGTCTTCTTATAGAGTTGATCATGCATGTTTTAAGCTTTTCCAACACTATTTCATTCGCTGGCTGGAATTCAATATATTTAGCGATATCGTTTTTATTAGTTTTATCAATGGGCAGAACGTGCTCGCGATAATCTGGAACTGGAAATAATTTCTAGAAATTTCTCTTGGCTACTTTAACTATCAATATTTTTTCTCGCAGAACCTAGGACAAATACTTTCCGAGATACAGCTGGTTACATCTCTTAGTGGCCCACACTATACATAAGAGAAGAACTTTTAAAGTGGGCTTAAAGCAGTGTATAAATAATCTTCATCTCCTATAAACATGCGATGGACTTTCTGACACTTACTAAACAAACGATATCATTGCAATATACCAGAGGACTTTCTTGCAAAAAATAGAACATAAATTACCTTTCGCGATTTCTGTACCAGAAAAATTATGTACCTGGAACAAGTAAGTTCTTCTTCTGTAGTTTCAGAATTTTAGCAGCATTCTTTGAAAAACCCGAGTGTCTTATTAAATCCTTCAGTTAAAGATATTCTTGTTCACTAACCTTCGGAGTTTCTTCTTGACTGAAAAATGTGGACTCCAAAAATTAATATGTTACATTAATTAGATATATAAATTAAGTTAGTTATATAAATTAATCTTAGATTATCATTTAAAAAACAACTATTAACTTTACTAAAACAAAAAAAATGACTGAAACCTCTACTTTCTAGATTACCTACTTGAAGTTATAGCATAATTAAGAAAAGTTATCTATTTTCAGAAACAACAATTACTTTAACTATAATATTAAATTTCATAGATTTCTGGACGCGCACGTAACTGGTGGAAACTTCATTACTGTTATTATATTCATTACCGTAATAATAGAAACATAATTTATGCATTAATTCACCTTTCCATATTATGCGTTCTAAAGCTAACCTGCTATAATCGTGACTGGAAGTGAGGATATTACTTGTAAGAAAACGAATTACGTATATAATACGTATGTATTATAACAACGAATATTCTGGACCATAATCTATGATTGAAAACACCAATGCAAGTAATTATCCAAAAAAGTATGAAGTACACGACTATACATCTTAGACTACATACAGTTATAGATTAAAGTGGAACAACTAATTGCAAGGTTTTAATAAAAAATTCTGATAGTTTTGAAGAATCAATAATATTAAATTAGGAGTATATCAAAACAATTTTCAAAAAACTGTGGCAGCTGCTTATGATGTTTAGTCATATGAATCCTGCATTGATACAGCAAAAGTAATTGAAGTGAAAACGTTTTACTTTAGAAAATAGAAAACAGGTTGATTGATGTAATGTCACGTAAATAGAGTGGTATTTTTTTTGTCTGTGATAGGTGCTAGTGGCAATAGCTTTTTAAGCTGTTTATAGATTATATTGATAATTATTGATTGCAACAATACCAACTTAATGAGAAATGTGGTCAAAATGTACAAGTGCATTTCCATATAATAGAAAACTAATTACTCTTATGTCTAAGTAGTAACGGCAGTAACGAAATGTGTTTTAACAATGCTTTCATCTCATGTAAAATAGCTTTGTATGACGGTCGCCTGACTTGGGAACTTTTTCCGAACTGTAGAAAAGTTAAGCTACGCCTCATCAAAGGAAGCCACTGTCAGGTGCTAAGTACAGATGTGTGTGAACATTAGACAGCCAATGGACCAAACATTTAAAGTAAATATTTCTTAAATTTCTAAATATGGAAACATTACACGCATTACATAAAAGATGTGCTCGAGAAGTAATCTTATTATCTTGTTCTTGTCTGTTGTACTTCAATATTAACTACTTTATTCGTCCGTCCATATTGACATTTATGTTTGACACACTATCTATTTATAAACAGTATAGCCACAACACTTACAGCTTACCTACGCTTACATAAATTCCTACTGTTTTACGCCAAGGAAATTAGATCGTACTTTAACATCAACTTTATCAATTATTCAATAATAATTATCGTTCATATTAAAATGTTTCCAAAGAAAAAGTATCTTTGCTTATAATATACTTTTTTGTGTGTATCATCTTTCATTCTAAAGCTTCTAAATACCTTCAAAAGTTATACAGTAGGGTTTTCAAACCGAGCTATAGCTGAGAAACTAGGATGATACCATCGTCTGCTCAACAATTTGATAAAGTAATTCAACAAGCAGACAAGACTGAAATTTTCATATCATATGAGATGGGATCATGAGTGAAAAACGTCATATTTTCTGACGAGAAGAAATTTAACTTGTCAAGCCTGATGATTTCAAATATTATTGGTACGATTTGCACAAGAATACTAAAGTTGCAATGAGCCAAAATTTTGGTGGCGGTAGTATAATGGTTTGGGCGGCTTTTACCCATAACGACAAAACCCCTCTATGTTTTATTTCTACGCGAATGAACTCTAATTCTTATATAGAACTTCTTGAAATGGCTTTAGTGAACAATTGCCTGCGCAAGAAGACCAGATACTTCATCAAGATAATGCAGCTATCTATAATTCCAGACAAAAAATTGAGTGGTTTCATCAAAAGGAAATCAATTTATTACAATGGCTTGCTCGTTCGCCCGATATGAACTATATCAAAATCTTTGAGGAATATTGGCAAGAGAGGTGTATGCCAATAATAAACAATACCATAGTATCAAAGAACTAAAATCTTCGACCACGCTATGTTTAGATTCCTATTTCAACATTGATCATTGTTAATTGTTATTTTCTCTCGCATTTGTGTTTCTTTGTAATTTAACATTAATTTCAACACATAATTTGCCGAAGATCGTAAGAAAACCATATATTCTGTTCAACAGTTCATATGGTACTATAGACATTTCGGTGAGTGTATTATAAAATTTATGATTATCAAGAATATTGCCACGAAACGAAGAGATAGCTGAATCATCTTGCTAACGACCGAGTAAATTCAATTCGCTAATATTCGGATTATATTCAAAGCTTTATGTAAATCATCATCATGAGAATAGTGATACAAAAAAAAACAAATCAACAATATTTTCTGTTATAAAATAATTAGTTAGTTTGCGCTTGAAATCTATCATGGAAGCCGGTTTTATGTAGCGAAAATGAACAGGCGTTGACACCAGAAGCTATACGCATTCTGTTTACACATGCATATTGAGGTGTTTCTTTTAATTGTCTAATTAAATGAATTAAAGTTTATCAATTGGCTTAAAGAGAATTCAATATACTACATACTTAGTTAGTAACACCATTACTGTTTTTTAGAACATGCATCATCTCCAAAAGCAATAGCTCTGTGTGTGTGTGTGTGTGTGTGTGTGTGTGTGTGTGTGTGTGTGTGTGTGTAATTCTCACACTTTCAAAGTCAAATGTTTTAAATTTTGGGTATATATAATAAAGGCACATGATATTTTCGCCAGCGTAGTATCACTTTTGTTTTTAATCATCCCATTTCTGTGTGATTGTGACGCCTGACCTGGACAGTCAGAGCAGGAGACAATTTAGTTCAAGTCAAAAGCAAAGCATTGCTCCGTTCAAATAATAATATGGTCTACAGTGTCCCCTACATCAGTTCTAACTGTCCAGGCTGTTGTATTGGTCAGACGTCACAATCAGTCAAAAATAGAATTATTCCATACAAAATCATGTACTTTGTCTGTATGGCCAAAAAAATCAGTTCATTAAGGACACTTAAAAAATCAAGAAATGTTCAATTAAAAAAAGTCATCTACTTTGTACTGTACTTAGATGAATCACCCTGTATACTTCAAATTTCATTAATAAAACTCTACTATAACATCAAAAATAATTTTATTCCATAAGTCGTTATCACACTACCTATATAATAATAACACTATTCAAATCTGTACCAATCACAACTTAGACTAGCTAGCTTACAATGTTTAATCTAAAGTAAGTTAATATAATACTGACTTCTTTTCTTCATTGTTCTTTTTCCGGAGGATTTTTTATATTAAATTTGACGTACCATTATTACAAAAAAAATCTATTCATTGCATACTTTATCGTCATATTTCACCCGTAATATGTACACACAACATGTAGTATGCGTCCAGACACTGAAGATGTTCGATTCGATAGCATCCTCATAACAACAATACCCTTATAAATCGCCGAGACAATCGCACCAGCATATTGTTGTAAATACCTACCAAAGATAATTCCTTTTTCCGATACAAGACACAAAGTTTTGTCCTAAGGCAGAATGACGGTAAGGTGCATGTTGAACATTTCTGTTCTCACAGGTATTGGGGGCGTGTAAGTGCACGCAGCACTTGACCCCGTAATTAGAGCTCCCTCTCCCGGCTGGCGAGGTCACTCTCTCTGCCGCTGGTTCACATGTCTTCTTCGCTCGTCGAAATCATCTTTTTTAAACATATTAGGTTCAGTGGTGACTCGTTCATAGAACATTTCAGCAGTAGGAGCCCCTACGGATACAAATTTTCGGAAATCATTTAAATCCAGCGCAAAAGACAAAAATGCTGACAATAAAAAACTTTAGAATAGAATGTTTGCACACTTTAAATTCAAATATTTTAGCTTATACAAAGATATATTTCTATTATAGCAGAACGAGATCATTCTTCTAGTTTTTGAAAATAGAAGTCTCTTATTACAAGATTTAGTACGATTCTGGGGTCGCAATTAGTGAGGTTTACAATTATACATTACAACCATACATAAGGAACAGCAGATCAGTCAATGAAAGTCAGATAAAAAGCATATCCATATACATGAATTAGTAAGATCAAAACAATGATTTGCTATTAAAGTTTGTAATAAATTCTTTGGATAGGGTAGAAAGTAAGTAATGATCTCGAAAGTCGAATAGTTGGTACTGAAAGATTAGTTTTTAGTATTCCAAATCAAGTCGGTATAATCAGAAAAAACTATCCTCAAAATTTTGTACAGTCGTAGAGATAAGGAGACTATATGTACAATGAATTCTCAAGATGTTTAAATGTGAGCAAAGATCGTTAAGGAAGTAAATTTTAATGCAAACTCAGATATCTCAGAAAACATAATTTTCTCGCATTTGTTTCTCTTTATAAACTTAACAAACGTCTCAGGGAAAAGCATTTTACACCTATCAACGTATTTAAAAATTCTTTTTGACAATACTGTGCAAAGTTGTTAAAACAAATTTCCGAAAATACCTACCATGCCAACCAAAAAGTTACGAAGTGCATAAGTATTAAAGCTAATTAAAGGTTTCTTACCGTGGAAAGTGTTTGAATTGAACTATATAATTATAATAAGCATGAGCCAGATTAAAAAACAACATACACAAATAATTCTATGTCATGTCTACGTTGGCTTTCGCAAAAAAAAAACTGAGAAGCATAACCAGCAATTATTTTTTATTGTTTGTTGTTACTATCACATATATTAGAACCTATGGGAACTAGATATTTACGATATATGTATCGTAATGTGAAATTTTACCATTCGCGATGGAAAAAACTTTCCAAAGAGCCGAAGGCGAATTGGATAATCCATCAAGTGTAGTAAAGACACATTCCGATACAAATATCGTACAACGGTTTATCTGATTTCACTATTAAACAAATATTGGGTAAAAAATACTGGAAAATATAAATCAAATTGGAGAGGTGAAATAAGTACATTCATTATTACAGATTTGTTTCTATAGTTTTAGTTTTGACAAATGCAATTATCTTTGTATTATAAAAAACGAAATTTCTTACCGCACTAATGCGGTAAAAATTGCCATAACGGCACTAAAAAATGTTTTGGAATATGACACATTACGTTGTGAAATCAGATAAAAAAGTTTTAGAAATGTTTTAGAAATAATAGAAAGTATTATGACAAAAGAAAAAACTGCATAACTTCACTCGACGTGCGCAAGGATTCGATAGAGAAAAAATTGAAAGAAGCCAGAGGAAGTGTATGTGACAGTGTGAAGAATATAGCTGCAATAAATTACAATTGAAGAATACACATATGGGAGAAAAGGTAGACAAAAAGCAGAAGGGATGAATGAGAAGTAAATCATGTTGTATACGCATGTATGTATGTGCATATATGCCCAGCATGAACCGCCGCTGTAGTTAATACCATAGAACACGTTTTAATTTACTATCTTTTGTTTTATCTCCGTCTGGTTCATTTTCGACAAACCGATAACCTTCCAAAAATCTCGGAATCCCACACCAAATCGCCGTCCGCCACTCCTTCAATTAAATAAATGTGTGGGTTACGGCAAGATGAAGAGTTGAAACGATGCACGATCTCGCTGCTTATAGGATATAAATTGGTAGATCGTTTGGGTTTATTTGCATGAAGATATGTAAAATAGATCAATAAAGCATTTATTGATTTTAAACCGAGGTTTTAAGAATGAAACGTGAATGGACAAATAAGGTTTATCCCCTATACATACTTGCTATTTGCAACATATGTTAAAATGAATAAAGACTTTAGCTCAGATTTATAATTGTATTTTACATATAATACACATATATGTAGGCATAGCAAACTATGTTAAATGTTAGTACTCCATTTACATCTTTTAATTTCAAGAAGTGTTTCATGTTAAGCATCCATGCATGTCAAGGATTTAGTCGTGTTATATATTTAACTCCCCTTTAAATTCAAATTAATATCAAGTCCTACACAACCAACTTCTCGTACAATTTCAAGAAAAATGTTCTAGCTGAATATCCTTACACGAATTATTTTTAATAAATTTATTTGTATTATAAAGTTTCGAAAAGTTTGTCAGTAATTGCTCGCAGCAAGTTAAGTGTTCTGTTCAAAATTCTGCAGCAACTGTAAATACGTAGCTAAGCTCAAAATTAAAAAAAAGAGATAACTCTACTTTCATAACAGCTGTCTTCAGCATAAACATATATGTACATACATAGTTACTCTCTAACCTATTTAAAAAAAGTAGTACGAATGTCAGAATGTAATATTGCGTGCTATACGTGCGTGTTCTGTTATCGCCTGCAGTGAATTTAATCTTTTACCCATTACTTATTATAGTGCAAACTTTTCTTTTGTTTTATCTTGGCAGATCTTGCGTCTAGTAGACAAGTTAATCAAAAACCATGGAGAGAAAAGTTTTTGACGGAAATTTTGCAAAAGTGAAAATAAAAAAAAATCCAATTAAATGCTTTATCATCAAACACATATTCAGAACTCATTTACAAATTTAAGACGCTGAAAATCAGAAAAAAGATCATCATTACAACAAGGAAGATTGAAACGATTTACTGTGTTAATATTTGGGGATGTGATGTATGTATATAAAATACTATCTTCCAGCTGATAAATTATATAACGTTATTCCAAAGAAGAGTTAACACCGACATTCAAAAAATATGTCAACAATACAAAAGACCTAACAGACCCCTATATATGTATCTATGGCGTGTCAACAAAAAAAATCAAAGAACAAAATTCAACAAATCATTTAGAAGATAGATTATAGTAGATGCCAAGTGGATATAATTGATTTGCAGACACACCCAAATGATAATTTTTTATTTATTATTACAATCTAAGACAGCGACGGGCAGAGGTGGCCTACCACTTAAGTGATATATGTAAATTCAACTATAAGGGTGCCGTGACTTTGGTTACAACTCAAAACTGTACATGGAAAACCAAGACATAATCAAAGATGGGGCTCCATCGAATGTGTCAACCACGACATTGGCCCTAATGATCGTAATACAATAAATCATTAAAGATATTCAGGATGACCATGACCTAAGAAAGTTTATCCAAGTTGATCGCAATGTTGATCTAACAGAAGACAGGAATGTTAGAGAAATCGCTGACAATTGCTTCACCAGATGGAAATGGAATTTAAACAGCTAGAAAAATGGTGGCTGAAAAACTCTTGAAACGAGTTAAGAAAATGAAAGCTGCTTCTAACAAATCGTAATAACTAGCTTACATTGTATACACTGTGTCTATACCACTAATGAAAATCTCTACAAAGTTGTCATCAAACATTGTGTATTGTTCTTTGAGCTATCTACTTAATTAGATATTTATCTTACTGTCAACTATAAGGTATTAGTTACTACATGTTGCACACAAACATTTTTAGAGACAAGAAATGCTGAGATCAAGGCAACATTTTAAGATATTAGAGAGATCTCGAGATCAACTAAATTGAAAAAAAATCAACCAATCATACTGACAGGAATACTTTTTTTGCTATTTTACAACCGAAGAAATTTGCAGATACGGTGAATGAGATGATGCCACATTTTGGCTAAAAGATTTACTGAAAGATTAATGAAGCTGCTGATTGAGTAGTTATGTGAGATTTCTAGACTAGAGAGTGTAGGTCTACTCATTTAGTTTGTTTATCAGAACTATCGTCTTGCCCTTACTTGAAAAGACTGTGATGAAATGGAAAATTCTTTCAAGCTACATTTTTATATTTAGACATGATGACACATAGAGGTTTCGATTATTTAAGAGATTTAGTAATTTTGAAACGCATCTGATCAGCTATAACACGCGGTAGGGCGCTTATAGATGAGTCTGCTTCGGTAAAAATGCCTTCGATCAGTCATGGCGATGACACACAGATATGGAGCTTGATAAAAAAATTGTCAATTTATTTTGATTTAGAACGAGATTAGAACTGTTTACAACTGCTGCATATTGTCATAAATAAAATGCGACTCAACACAGAAAATATTGTCTAAAGTTTGAAAAGCTTTCAGAAATGAAGGCAGGTTTTGCGAAAGCTTTTCAACGCTGCTTTTATCAATGCTTTTTAATGCTACTGATCTCCTCTCTTTAAAACAGGTAAAAGTAATTTATTTCGTAATAGCTGCGTAAGCTACAAATAGTTTATTACAAGAACGTAATATGCGCAACATCACAATTGTTATGTTTGATCCTATTGCAATATTTGATGAAATTTGGGAATTTTTGTGAGTAACAACAATACACAAATAAAAAACAATGCATAAGCCAATCCGCGGTTTTTTTTTAATCTCTAATGACACTTAAGGCACTAAAATTTAGACACACAATTATAACATCTGCTGAAAATCATTTCATGAAGTAGAATATTTTTATAGTGGATAAAAATAGTTCTGCTATGTATTATTTTATTTCATTGTTTTTACCCGTCTTACATAGGCCAATTGTACTTACGCAATCAATTTCTATTTATTCTCGCACTATATTTCCGGAAGTTATTAATTTTATTTGTACGCTCAAATATATAACTATCGATACATAACAATAACAACAAAAACTCATGAATCTAAGGATCCAATCTAGACGACGGTAATCTCGAAGAATCGTTTAATTTCATGGTGTTCGATCGTTAAATTGAAAACTGATTTACTTACAGGCATTATGTGCCACAATCCATAAACTGATATAATACATTCCCTTTCGCCAATCGAAAAAAGAAGAAAAAGCGTAGATGTAGTAGAATGGTTAATACTTCATTGTTATATTATATATTGTCTGCATCTACATTGTGATTCCTCGTACATTACGTTTTATAGTGTAAAGTCTGCATCAACCCAAATATTATTTTGTAAAAGACATATAACTGTAGTTCCTTCGTCAAAATATTTACAGCAAAAAAACATCTTACAAAACACTTTATAAAAGTTAAAAAGTAACAAATGAATTTAATTGAAATATGGCACATAAGAAAAAAACACTAATGAACGTACAATAAGTTACTTCTAGCATATATACCTAGGTAGCTTTCGTTCTAGTTTGCTTTGTATATCCACTGCTCTATGTAAAATAAAAAAGCTGTTTTGTTTCCAATTCTTAAAATAAACGTGTAGTATGAAATGCGTATTACAGTGAAAGATGTGTGCTTACAACCTAATATACAATACTTCACAAATATGTAATGTTTAGCTTTATAACTTCATCAATTGATATAAATGGTTAAAACAAGTGTGTCATGTAATTTATGTGTACTTTTTTGCAGATTAGTCGCACAACTCATAATAAAACCATTATATTGACAGCGTAGACTTACTTACCAGATACAAGAGTTGCATTTAAATCTTAAAAATTACTTATAATTACGTAGAATAAATAGCAATTAAGAAATTTATGTCTACGTCTTGCAGACAAAATTGACTACAAACACTGAAGATTTGTGGGTAGTAACTCATTAAAGAAGGAGATTTAATAGCAGTTTTGTTTTATGGTTCATACTTAAACACAAACTAATAATTTTAATTACCAATGACTATCCATCACACTCTACCACTAATAATATTGAAATAAAGGTACGAAAATAATGCTAGATTTATTGTTCATAAAAGGCAAGCTGCTGTAAGAATAATGATAATTGCAAGTTCTAAATATATACATTTTCCTTCAGCACTATTCAAAGTTTAATCAACTCTTGTGTTGTTTCGTTGCCATATTAATTATGACAATACTAATTTCAAGATTTTAGCTAGACTTACCATTGGTCATAATATAACTTTAATTCGTACTTAATTAATATATCCCTTACACCAATTATTTGAAACAGTTCGTTAAACCATCATTATAGAAATTAATTATGAGTTAAAAGTTAAAATTAGAGGCTAATTACCATGTTCAATGTCATTTATTTTTTACTTATTCAAAGAACGTTTCTTATCACGTTCTTAAACGTACTTAAAGTAAATTATTTGAAAACATTAATACATATTTTTATTGCATTATACGCAGGCCACCATCGCCAGAATCAATAATTAAAGAACCAGTTCCAAATCACAATGCCGTTTTAATAATTTACCAAAAAATGTTTTGTGTAATTTTAATGAGCACACTTTTCATAAAATTGTGATATTTAACATTTCGACCCATTTTCTTATTTAATACGTCAATAAGCTAACTTTTACTAGAAAATTAATAGCAAAATCTAGAATATTAGAAACTACACTACTTAAAGATATATACATCAGAACATTCTAGAATCTTATAAAATGTTATGAAGTTGTGCAGCATGTTTCTTGAAATAGGAAGTGGTTTATACATAGAAAAATAACCACTTGTTGAACCTTTTAGAACGTTTCATTCCCATTATTTGCATTTACTGACGAGTACATAACAAAAGACATTCGATTACATTGCTAAACTGAGAATAATTAACAAACAAAACTAAATGAGCAGTAAAAGATATTCAAATCAGACAAATAAAATAATTCAGGTAACATCCACTACTTTAGAAAGAGCTGTTAACAACCGTTCCTGAAAGGGTTGTCGGTTTCATTAATGTCCGGGCAGTCTAACGCGTAGAAAATCGAAAGCAATGAGAATGTTATCCTTATTTTTGTCGTTATAACAACAACTTAACAAAAATATTCTTAGAACTGCATCTATAATGTGAAAGTCGCTAAGGTAGTAACCTTAGTTGAAATCCTCCGCGTGTTAGATTTAGATTTAGAAGAAGGGTGATATTGCGCTGTGACCTATTGATCTATTGTGCCCCCTTACATGAGCTGTAAGCTGCTGGAGTATGGCCGCTCTCAAAGCTTCCCATCCAATCTAAGAGCTTTACTAAATTGCAATAGTTGTGATGGTGTCAGGGCAGGTATTTCCTATTCGTCCATGACATCTTTACCGAGATAATTAGCTCGGGTTTCCGTGATGGAGGTGCAGTAAGATGTCAGGTGTTCCGGATTTTCATCCTCCGCCCCGTAGAACTTGCAGTCGCTATTCTATTTTAGACTTATCCTTGTCATGTGTCCCCAAGGTAACAATGCCCTGTAAGAAAACCTGTGAGGATGCGTAGTCTACTTCTGCTTAGTTCTATTGAAGTTCTTGCTCTGTGCTTGTTGTTCTTTCCAAGGAATATTTCGGGTGTTATCTTGTAGATAAGTTTACACCTGATGTTTCGTTGATCATACTGTTAACTTCTTCCGAAGGTTTCCGTAGACTAATGTTGTTGTCTTCTGCTCTTCGTTATATACTTTATTTCTTCGTCGAATGTAAACTTGTCTACTCGACAACACACGGAAGACTTCAGCGCAGAAGTTAGTAGCATATTTATAAATTTGTACTCTTGTTATGTGAGACACTCTGCTTTCAATCAATTTTATTTATAGATTTATTTCTGTGGTTGCATATCAGCATAATGAAAATTCAATATTTAAATTCAGTTATTGACATCATTCCTAAGTTAGAAGAATGGAATTTTTGCCGTTTGGCATCGCTCAAAGGAAAGCAATTTTGTTTTATGTACATAGGTATGTATGGAATAACAGATGTTGGGAAGATTTAACTTAATAGCCGTATGATATAGAGAATCTTGATTGTCCAGACTTTTAATGAACCTCGAGATATAAAGCATTAAACAAATTCAAATTAAAACATAACATTAACGATTGGGAATATTACAAACAATTGTGCAACTTGGTATCCTCTACAATTGAACGTGAAAAACAAGCGTGTTTCTCATTTAAAACTTCTCAAAATATCAATACCAGGACCTAATGGAGTTTATTACAGTCTTTTGATGTTAAAGCAACTACGTCCAAATTTACTTCCCAGCATTATGCTTTTAACTGTGATCAGTTTAACTTAACATTTTGCAACTAGTACCCCACATCTTATTCTGACTCCAATACTTGACATTTCTCTGCGTTTCTGAGTCATATGCGTTTGAATCTGATAGAATTAATGCTCAAAGGCTTAAACTGTGTGCCCTCCAATTGCCGCCCATATTTACACGCTTAGTTAATTTTGGTATACAACCCAATAATGTTCCTAATTTGTGGAAGCATGTGTTTCTCCATATACCTTAATGATTATCTAGGTAACATAAATTATCACTAAACATCCTAAAACTAATAAGGATTAAAAAGCTTTCAGAAATTAGATGATAATATCAAGATTAAACGAATAGTTCAAGTATATATTTATACTAATTATAGAATAAACAGGTAAAATGGTAATGACACAAAATGTATAGGATTAGAGTTAGCTTGCAATTGACCTAATCTTTTTATGGCGGAGGCTCAATTTTATTAGCATGAAGTACATTATTCTAAAATTAAATATAAATAAATTACATTGAAGTAAAATAATTCTCTTCAAAACGGAAATGTATACATATCTGACGAATAACACAATATAACAACATGTAACTCTGCAGTTCAAACTCTTTTGCTTATGTAAGATACTAGAAAGCAACGAAAGATATCTTCCATATTTTGTTCTATTTTATTTGCTTTTCTACATATTCTACTATATATTGATTGTAATGCTGAACTTGTGTGCAACTGCTATGCGGTTTTCTTAATGTGTCGGTATTTTAATAAATTTATCACATAGGTAAGGTTAAATTAAATTAAAAGAAAACTTTATATTGTCAAGATATGTGTTGTATGTACTTTTACTATTTTTTTGTAACTTTGATAAAGTTTACGTGCAGTAAACGAAACGTTAGCATATGTGATGTTTTATTGACTAACCTGTCCTATAGAACCGACGACTAATTGAAGTTTCATTGATTGTCATATCTGTTGTTTCATAAACAAACTGCAAAGGAATTAGCCTGCAAAATCTGAGTGCCAATGGATGAAGATTAACTGCACAGATGCCAGAGGGGTCAAAAAGATGTTGGCATCAGAAACATTAGGATCTGAAAAGCGCTGTTTCTAAAAGCCCTTATGTACTTGAACTATCACTGCAACCCCATTTTGTTATTAAGTAAAGGTCACTTAATTCTCCATACGACAGTGCATTGAAATCTCTTTTGATGCTTGGAATAAACGGACAAGAATAATCAAATAAACTTTACTTAATATTTTAATATTTTTTCATCTATGTATTTCAAATATATATTATGTAAAGAATCTAAGCATTCATTAAAAAAAATAAACTACTTACTTCTATATTCATTCGACTTAAATAGTTCACTTAAAACTATTTAAATAATTTTCAAACATTCACTTTCAAACGACTACAAATTTCTTCTTACTACAAACGCTAACTTTATACAAATAGTTGCAAATGAATTTTTCAATTTGACTGAATCTACTAAACATGCATGATGCAGTTGTAGTCGTAGCTTAAACTAAAACAGCTTGATAGTCGCATAGGTAAAAGCAGTTAGCCAATATTGTCGGTGAAACTTGTGGCAACGTCTCACTAGGTCGGTAATCCGATGCAACTAGCATTGGCTGTTGGAACATAATTAACAGCGCCATATTACTATCGTCGAAGTGATATTGTAGCAAAGTCATGTAAACACATTTACACACATAATTTACACAGCAACAAATGCAGTGAGTAGTATCGATAAGCAACATAACTCTGAAAGCAGCTGCACCTGCACTTACCACAAAAAAAGTCTACAACAAAACAAAAATGAAAAAGGATAAGTTTCATCAGTTCAATCGTTATTTATAAACTTCAAAAAAACCCAAAGTTAAAGTTTATTCAGATTTAGAAGAGATATTTGCTTTTGGCTAATTTAGTTTAGTACTGTAATGAAATATCAGAATCGTGTTACTTTCTATAATTCCAATAATTTAAATGAGAATGAGTTAATGGACGAATGCCAAATTCCAACAAATTATTTTGAGTTTGATAAGTAAACATGGTGTTACTTTTCAACATGTTCGGCAATTAGAAAGAATAGCTTAATTAGCATTATTCCATATCTTGAAATTCTTCTCCTAACTTGCTTGAGATTATTTTCCACGAATATTAAGGATGCGAGATTTCAGAAGAGAACTACACATTCATGAAGGAATAGGAGAAGAAAAAACAAAAATGAATGCCACGTTCAAATGCATAGCGGTTAGCAACACTTTCGATTGCATCAGAAAGTAAATTGCAATGTAATATAATAATAATAATATAATATCAATGTATGTATATATTGATAGAGTGAAAAAGTTATCTATTAAAAATTATAATAATTGACTCTTCAGCAAATTAAGAGCTTGTAAAACACCGCAATAAAAAGCTTGTATTCTATTAACACCTAAAATGGTATATTGATATGAACGAGCAATAGAGAAGCTCTTGCTAAAGGTATTAATATTTAATAATAATTATTATAATTCCAATTGATCGGCAATTAATCATTTTCATTTCGTTCTTTTCGTATTGCATATTTCATTTATAATACTTAAAGCAGGGAACAATTGATAGGTTAGCAAATGTAATACATATGTCAATCATACTCCTCTATATAAGCGGAGACGGGCATGTGCATGAACAACTTTTTCTAGGAAACTTCTGCAATTTCTTACAAACTCCTTTACTGCTTGTACCATGCTATTCAATTATCATTTCTTACTCATTTCATAAAATACGAAAGTCATTTTCTTCAATCCAGCATATAAAATTAATTATTCCGCTCACATTTCTACTAGAACTTTAAATTATTTATGAACCGTTTACATGTCTTCATATCATTGACAATTCTATTTATTTCTACAGATTTACACAAACATAAACTTATGTAACTTTGAACTCAACACATTTATTTCCTGACATTCCATAACATGTCTTTTTGGAAGTATACATATCATATTAATAATGTACAGCTTAAATGATATTGAAATTAAGTGATCTATGTACTTTCCTGTTTAAATAAACATTATATAGTAAGTCATCAATAAGTCATATTAAGCAATCACTCAAACTCTGATATTTCTAGATTAAAAATACTTCACGCACCTGCGAATATTGATGATAGTGAATGCCTGAACTGCGTACTATCTTTTTCAAATTAAATGCAAATGTCTCAGCCAGGAATGAGTATTTAGTAAATAAAGGAATTGTTTTAAACGGAATTTAATTATTATGAAGAATTTATCGAAGCAATACTGTTCTTTACAGAAATAAAATTTACTTTGACGCAAAGCTTTTATTTAGTCAATAGAAATTCGTCGCTGAAAAATTTGCATTTAATTTGTAAAAGATAGTACATATATATCTTATCAAGAATTATCAATACTTTTGTTAATTCGAATACTCCAAACATAAAGACATGTAGTTTATAAACCAACCTACAACAATGTATCTCATATTAACGTCTATTATAATTTCATATATTACCTGGACATATTTAAAGAATAAAAAAAAATCTACCGAACGCATTTTAGGTATTTATAGCGTAGAAGGACAATGGTTTTATTTAAAATATTTTACAATGCTACTGATGCTAAAAATACGAAAATTTTCCTCGAAAAGAAACAAAAGTGGTATGGGATATGGTGTTGGTTGCACAAATGATTTGGAGAAAATTCAACCATTATCTTCAGACAAAAAGGTAATAACTATTGAATTTCGAGAAATTTTTGTTAGTGTAAATGTTATAAAAAAGCTTGATGAACAATGATAAATATCGCTTGCTAAATTATTACCAGAAATATTATTAGTACGTAGAATAGTAAAGTAAATGTTGCAAATTGCAATAGCAGGTCAGAAGTTCCGAAAGTATTCTTTTAATTAGCATGAAGACAAATCTACTCTATATTTGAGATATGTCGTTGAACGCTAAAGAATAACTATCTTGCGTACTCAGTATGATGCGGTACGATGTTCATATACTTGAACAAAATCAACTTGTGCATTAATATAATTGACACTTTAAAACTATCAAATGTAGTTTACGCATAAACTAAGCAAAATGTACCGATGGATAAAATTCACTTGCCCATTCCATATATTTTAACTGCATCAATTTAGAGAAACGCTGATAGCATATGGATCACATAATCCAATAACATCGGAATACCGTCATATATAAAGCAGATAGTACAATACTAGACAATGATGGTGTGTCGAATGAACGCAAATCTCGTGTTCTAATGAATCACGATTCATGCTGATTTTTGTCACGTGCGAATTTTGATTCGTTCAAGATTTAATAAGCTCCTAAATGCGATGTACATTCAACTACATCGTGGCCAGACAGGAAACCACAGTAGTATGGATTCTAATGTATGTAGAACCAACAATGACTATTCGCCATTATGTAGACGGAGGGCTAGGTTTTTTCGTACTCTGGTACACTCAGCACCGCGTATATGTAGTTTATATGCACGACAACACACGATTATATGAAGCTCGTGTAGTATGAGCTTTTATGCAACAACACGACATACGAGTGCTTTCCTGCCAGGTCGTTCTCCTCGACTTTAATCTAATGGAGCACGTTTGGAATATTGCCAGTCGAAGAGTTCAATATTCTCCGATTCATTCCGTTAATTTTGAAAAGATATGGAGATGATTTGAAGCGAAATGATTGACTATCCGTCCACGTACCACACAAAGCCTCGTTATGTTGCTATGATACGGGATAGAATAGCAGTGTTACACTGCTTCCTTAGTGTATTATGTCCAACAGTATACTTCAAATTGCAAAAGTCTCTATTAATATTGAGGCCACTTAAACAAACTTGACCAAACACATACATCTAAAGTGTCTAACTAAATAACTCAAATAATACAATACATGTAGATATAAATGTAAGAAATACATATTTGGTGGAAAACGGCTAAATTTAGACCCGGTGGAATAATGCAGTCCACACCAATTCAACTAAAAAAGCGTCCTGTTCTATAAAGAGTCGATTATTTCGTAATGAGAAATCAATCGAAATATTGATATTTAAAGGCGAGTAATGCATTTGTTCAGAGCCCGTTTGTATTTAAATCAAGGCGTAACTAAGACGAACTATTGTTTATACAAACTTCAAAAAAGTTGTATTTGATGTGTGTAAGAAATACATATGTATGTACGTATATTCAATTACAGATTTCGTTCACGTTAATTTGAAAAAGCTCAAAGTTTGAAAACATTTCTAAGTAAAAACTTATTTCAAAATAATATATATCATCACCAAACTACTATACCGAAAATAACCAAAAATTAACAATTAGTAAATCTAAGTATGTGTTTCTGTTAATGACAGAAAAGATTTTATAAACTAGATTCTTACATGCATCTTATATGTTACTGTTTGACATATGTACTCCAGTAATATTTTGGATGTATTTTCGATATATTGCAAAAACTCCTAGAACAAAAACATTTTACAACTGCGATTTCGATCTACATTTTGATTTTAAAAAATACATGCCGAGTGGTGCGACAAAGTTGGGGTGGACTACCATAATTAAACTGTGAGGGATTTCGAAAACCCTTTTGGAATTTGATTGAGAACTACATAATCTACATTTTGAAAAGATTTTCTTTATACAGGGTGAGAAGCAGTTGATAACGAACGAAATTTATGTTTTTTCTAAAGGAGACACTCGGTATTAGAATATTGAATATCTCTAAACCTACATCCATAAAATGTCCTTTTTATGTCCTTACGCGTATATGGACCTATGTAAATCGGAAATCTATTAGATGTCTTGCGCTGTGTAGATACAGAACTCAAAGGTAAATTTCAATATAGAAAGATGAATATGACTATCTCACGATGAAATCCAATAGACACGATACTTTATAGCATAATTTCTATAGTGCATGAATAAAAATACTGAGTTAATTCAACTTCTCGGTGATATCGTTGAGACTACTCATTTAAAGAGATAAGTGAATGTCATTTCAAAACAATTCTCTCATAGTTTTAATTGAAATATGATCTTTACAAATTTAGTTAATGGTTGATGCTCACTTACATCACACTTTGTTAAATATTAACTGTTGCTTAAATATAAAAATACAACAGTACAATATAGTAGTAGATATTTTTTTCAAACGAATTGTCTCATTAAAAAGTGGGTTGGCCCTTTTAAAGTGACATTAGTTTTAATTCGAAGTTGAATACCTTCGCTACTGATCAGTACTCCTACTAGTAAGTACTTTGCAATAAAATTCGAACACTCCTAAAATATTAATATTTAAATTTAACGGAAGTGGCAATGAACATTTACTTTTTTCAATACGTTCATAATGTTCAATTACTTGACAGAAACAGCAAGTACTGACTTCAAGCATACATTCTGCCTGAATAGATTTGCTTATGGTTTTAAATTGAACCTTAGTAAAGTAATATTTATTTGTAGATTTTAAACTTACGTAAAAGATCATTTATATTCAAACCAAGCACTTTTGTCGGTGTATGTACACTCTAATGTGGGTATTTTGAGTATTACCATTGCTATTTTGTGTTAATAAAAATACATCTTACAAAATCTAGATGACCCATTGTAGCAATTACTCCTGAAACTATTCCGTAATAAAACTTTGAACACATATAATGGAAATAAGGAAATCACTATAACTATATATATTACCATAATATTTTAGGCGTTCGATGCTGTAAAAAAGTTCTATCATGGTGTCTCCAAAAGTGGATATTACTTCGTAGGTGGCATTGAAAGAAGACATAATAACAAAGTAAATGGACTAGTCTATTTGCTGGTAAGTTAATAGATATTTATATATATTATAAATTTGTATTTTAACAATTCCATAATATTACAAAGATCAAAAATCGACAGTTTCTGGTTTTACGAAATGAATCAATTTCTTCATTCGTTGAAAAGATGCTACTTTATGCCGATTAAAGAGAACGGAGAAATACCATTTTTCATTAAGAGGCAGTTTCAATATATTGGATTGTCTATTTTTCGAAAGTAAAATATTAAATTTAACAAAGCTTTATTTAGCCATAAGTGAAATAAAATACGAACTGTACCCATTAACACCGTAAATATGAATGTCAATGATGAATCTATGAAAATATAGAATGATTCTTTCCACCTCACTGCAGGTTTTGTTGTTTTACGTTTGTATCCCTAGGTAGCACGAAAACGCTTTTAAAAGGTTAAATAAAGGTTACTTGCAACGTTCAACGGTTACAAACGTTGAAAAACGTTGCCTAAATGTTACTCACTAAACGTTAATGTAACGTTAAAAAGATATCGTTATATTTGGTTACTTTAATGGTGAAACGTGTTAATACATGTTTGATACGTATAATCTTTTTAATAGATAATGAATAATGATACCGAGTTTACGTTGTAGAAATTTAAAAAATTAGCTTATTTGCTGCTTCTTTACTTTCCTATTTTTTTGATGGAGTACGAATTTACTTCATATTCTTCCTTTTACTGCTATTCATTTAGTTCGGATGTGTTACAATTTTTTGTAGTTTCATTGTTATCAGAAACTAAGCCATCATAATTAAGTGACGTCAAAATTTAATGTATTGTATTATTTTATAAAAATATTTTTCCAACGTTAATAAAATGTTTCTCGTGTAACGTTTACAGTACGTTAAATTATAACGTTTTATTTTTGTGACACTAAGACGTTTCCCAAACGTTATATAAACGTTTTTGGCAACGCTTAGAAAACCTTTTTAAAACGTTTTAGAAATGTTACATGCTACCTGGGATCTCCAATAAGTAACAAGCTTAAAATAACAAAATCTGTAGTTAGGTTGAAATATTCGCTCAAATTTCGTAGGTTCGTATGATTTTTTTTTATCTATTCAAT